>JAAGEH010002467.1:0-48880 GCA_011751065.1 Lasiurus cinereus | reverse complement strand
AGAGAGAGAGAGAGAGAGAGAGAGAGAGAGAGAGAGAGAGAGAGAGACCCACACTTATGACTTCATTTAACCTTGATTATGTCCATAAAGGCCTTATTTCCAAATAAAGTCACATAGAGATTAGTACTTCAACATAAGAATTTAGGAGGGATATAGAAATTTAGGCCACAATTCCTTTTAACTTCTTTTATAACTTGGCTCTCAAAAGACTGGCAGTAAGCCTCATCTCCTGAGAAAAGCAAGGGAAAACTGAGAAGTCCAAGAAAAACACCTAGGGATACTCACATTGCTTTATATTAAATTTACCAGTTGTTTAAGCCATCCATGCATGAATACTTCTAATCAGTATTCTAGTGACTTGTCCTTATATATGAACAAACAGTGAAACATTATCAGGCATTTGAGCCTCTGATAAATATAAAGAAGGTAAAACAATCAAACTCTGGGAGAGACCAATGTGATTATGGTGGTTGAAGCATTCCAAGATCTGGGATGCACAAACTGGAGACCCAGGATTGCTGACAGTGTATTTTTGGTCTAAGTCTGAAGGCCTAAGAACCAGGAGAACTGATGGTGTAAGTTCTAGTCCAAAGCCAAAGTCAGGAGAAGATCAATGTCCTAGCTCAAAGACAATCAGATGAAGGAGAACTCCTTCTTACTTAGCCATTAATTCCATTCAGGCCTTCAAAGAACTGAATGAGACCCACCAACACTGGGGAAAGCAATCTGCTTTATGCAAGCTATGGATACACATGTTAATCTCATTCAAAAAACCCTCATAGACACATCCAGAAATAATATTTAATCAAATATCTGGGGACCCTGTAATCCAGTTAAATTAACACATAAAATTAATCATCTATATATGAAGTGAAAAATTTAATGCTATTTCTAGAAGATAAAGTTGAGGAAATCTCACAAGATACATAAGGATAGCTTTAAAAATAATGAAATTAAAAAGAAAAATGAAAATAGAATAATGACATAAGAGGTTTAAAATCAAAATAACAATATTCAGAAACAGAAAGCTTAACACAAAATTTCCAGATGGAATGGGTCCCCCTGAGTACCCAACATAGTGAAGGAAAAATGATCCCCACAAAGTGCATACTGGTAAAATCCCAGAACACTAGGAGTAAAGGGGTAAAGCATAAAAGTCCCATTGGAAAATTAATAAATTATTTCATAAAAAAAGAAAAACAAACAAAGAGAAATCAACCCAACATTGCTAATATCTTTTCAAACTTTCAAGAGGAAAAATATATTCAACTTAGAAGTCCATGCCAAGCTAAACAATTAAATAAGTGTGGTTAAATGTTAATAATTAGCAAACTTAGATAATAGGTATATGGGATTTCTAAATTTTGCAGCTTTTCAGCAACTTAAATTTATTTTAAAATAAAAAGCAAAAGTAAGCTTTATGGTACCCTCTGACATTTTAAAATAAATGTATGTATCATGGTGATAAAATTTTAAGATTATAAAACTGATATGAATTTAGAATGGGACAAGAGAGAACACAGTCTAGTCAAGATCACTCTAATAATAACAATAATGGTCAGACATTCCACTTATCTTTAGCTTTAAATTCAATATACAAGGCCTATATGGCAAAATGGGCAAAACTCTAGAGTCAGATAAACACAGTTCAAATCTCAGTGATACCAGTTTTCAGCTATGTTACTTAGGAAAGTTATTTATGCCATCAGGGTAGTAGGCAGAATTCTGAGATCACCTGCAATGACTCAACCCTTGTATGATGCCCTTCTCATTAACTATGGATGTGAACTGTGAATGTGTCAGGACAGTCACTCTGATGATTACATTACATCATATGGCAGATTTGACTTTAAGAAAGGATGGACCTGACCTAATCACACGAGCCTTCTAAATCAGAGACAGAGTCAGAGATATAATACACAACATCCCCTGCTTTAAAAATGGGAGTGAGTTTGGCCAGCGTGGCTCAGTAGTTGAGCATTGACCTATGAACCAGGAGGAAGTTACGGTTTGATTCCCAGTCAGGGCCCAGGCCCAGGTAGCGGGCGTCATCTCCATTGTGGGGTGTGCAAGAAGCAGCCAATCAATGATTCTCTCTCATCATTGATGTTTCTCTCTCTTTCCCTCTCTCCCTTCCTCTTTGAAGTCAACAAAAATATTTTTTTTAAATAAATGATGGAAAGGGCTACATGACAAGGAATGTGGCCAGTCTCTCCATGCTGGGAATGATTCCCAACTGCAGGGATACTGGGACTTCAGCTCATGGTTTTAAGAAACTAGATTCTGCCAAAAATCTGAATGCACTCGGAAGTGAATTCTTCCTAGAGGCTCTGCATGAGAAAGCAGCCCCGCTGGCACCCTGAGCTTTGCATTGTGAGACTGAGCAGAGAACCAAGCCATGGAGTGCTTGGACCTCTGCCCCACAGAACGGTGAGTGAATTAATAAGTGGATGCTGTTTCAGCTACTGCATTTGTGGCTGTATGTTATGAAGCGATAGAAAACTAACACAACGTTTCTATTTGCTGAATATGAAATAAGAGTAATAGCACTATCTACCTTCTAAGATGTATTTGATAAGAAGCATCTTATCAAATAAAATAATCCTATGAAACATTTAGCAGTCTTTCATATAGTACTTGCTTAACTTAGGTTTTCTTCACCATTACTACTGCTATTGATATCACATAAAGCAATATTTCAAAAAGAAATAAAATCTTCTCCATTAAACCCATTATATACTTAATTTATTCATTTGTATGCCAAGCAAGATATTCTGGCATATCCTAGAGATAAATAGTATTCCTAATTTCATCCATTATTAAAGCTTTCATTTTTTCCCCCCAAATCTTGTTTATCCTAGTGTGGCATTTCTTAGGGAAAGAGAACTTTCTCAGTCCTTTAAAGCATTCATCCCAGGGCTACCTGTCAAGTTTTGATGATGGGTGGAAAATGATGGTGACAGCAGGAAACATTCCTATAAATGTCTCCTGAATATGGCATTTAAAATTTTATATGCTAACTGAAAAACCAAAGTACTCTTGCCAAACAACAGAGCCAAGGTGGTATTCATGCAACTAACAAACCAAGCCACCTGAATAAAGTCACACTTGTAGAATCCACTGAATAGTTATGTGTCACCTAATTCCAACTGTGAGCCAATGCTCAGTATGGCTGATAGTCATATTCTAAAATTGATGGCAAATGTGCCCTTGTGCACATGGGAAGCAAAATATTGCTTATTCCCAGGTGATATTCATCTTTAGCAATGAGGCAGATCCACGGCTAACCCATACACCTGTAATGTTAGGCTAGCTAGCCTTATCTCAAACACTCCATAATTTCCACTTATGTTTCATGACATTACTGGGATTGCCATGTTTTAATCCTCCTTATTACCGAGAAAGGGCTGTTTACACCCTTATTAAATTTAAAACTGCCGATATTTCAAGATTTCAAGAAATAACAGAAACGAATGATCAGGGCAATAGAGAATGACATAGCATACAAGTAGGTCTATAAATCTGCAATGAACTACATAAAAAACAAACACTAGAGAAATGAAACTGAAACATACCTTCTCAGCACAGTGAAACTGTCATAAGCTATAGAACTGTTTTTGAGATTAAGACATCATTTTGAGGAAATCATTAATTAACAGGCATTAAACACCTTCCTCTGATAAATGACTTTTGATAACTGACATTTCCAAGAAAATGAATGTTAAATTTTATTTAAAGTCTTATTCAACTTTCCTCACCTTAGACATAAATCCATTCTGCTAAATTGGAGTCTTTTCATATTGTCTTCTATATTTTGAATCCTAACAGCATTCATACTATAATCATTCTTGACACTGCTAATTTTTGGAAGGAAAGTCTATTCATTACTTTTACAAACCATCTTAGCTTATTATTAACAGGAATGCTGATTTACAAGGTTATTTTGTTTATATACAAATTTGCATCTTGAATATTTTTATATGCATGTCACGTTCAAAATGCATTACTAGTTGAACAGAATGGCATGCCAATAAATCAAATCCAGGGTATATCCAGATATCTGAATAATTGTGATATAAAACACATCTCCATATAACTAAAGAGGGGGTGATTTTCCACTTTAAAATATTAGAATGACCTAAAAACTACTTTAATATATTCAATCAAGACTCAGTGAACTTATGAGTCAGGGATAGATGTTTACTAATATAATCTCCAAATATAGAAAAAATAAATATAAGTTTAACCTGCATATTTTTTATTGTTAACTATCATTATTTTAAATGGCTTTATTATAGCATAAATGGGAATATTTGGAGGTTTGTTTATCCACTTTAAAAAAGCAAATTAGTTTCTTTACTTTATAGAAGCATTTTCAAACCAGATATGCTTCAGATAATTAATCCCTGCAAACCCCTCTTGGTGTATGTTGACTTCTGGCAAGAACATTTATAGCTTTACTTCAATACTCAATTGTTATTAGTTCCTAAAATTATATTATTTTATTGTTTCAGAGATTTAAATAGATATTGAAAAGAAGCCCATCAAGGGCTAACATGATTCCACGTTAGTGATAAAAATAATCTTATTATTTCCACTTAATTTGAAAAATACTAAAACAGAAAAGGATGAAGAACTCACCTATAAATCTATGATAATATGTATACACACTACTGTGTACTTTCCCCTCCCACCTCTCATACTGGAGTTGTTAGATTAACAGTTTGGGACATGAAAGAAAAACCCAGTTCTTCCCTGCAATGAGTATCTTTCCTTTGAGGGTATATTACTACTCACACAAAACTCTTCTGACCCTTCCAGGCAACAAATATGGTTTCTCCGTAACACACACACAGCAGCAAGCAAGTTCCAACATCAGCTGGGTATCCTACAATTTAACTCGATTCTGGCATTATTTACTTGGAGAGTGCATCAGATCTTATAGGCTACCGGCTCATAAGGCTTGACCCATCCCATCCCTACTTCAGACACCAATCCTAAACTTAAGTCATCACCCTATGCTTCTGACCCACCAGCTATAAATCTGAAATTACAATGACCCCCTCCTAGGATCTGAATAATTTGCTCTAACAGCTCACAGAACTTTAGGAAGTACTTATTTATGTTTACCGGTTTATTTAAGAATACTATAAAGGCCCTAGCTGGTTTGACTTAGTCCTGAGTTTGATTCTAGTCAAGAGCATGTACCTTGGTTGCAAGCTCCTGCCCAGCCCAGGCCCTATTCGGGGCTCATGAGGGAGGCAACCAGTCAATATGTTTCTCTTACATTGAAATTTCTCTGTCTTTCCCTCTCTCTTCTACTCTCTCTAAAATCAATGGAAAAAAATATCCTCAGGTTAGAATTAAAAAAAAAAAAGATAAACAGCCAGATTTTTAAAAAGTCACATAAGGTAGGACTATGTCAGATAAACAGCCAGATTTAAAGATTCATAGAACAAGATCTGGGAGGGTCCAAAGTGCAGGAGCCTCGGTCCCCATGGAGTTGAAGTATGATATGCCCTGAACCCCATCCCATTGAAATGAATTGGAGGATTGCTCCTGTAGGCATGATCAAATACCAATCCATTTTCAGAGCTTTAGAGAGCTCATTTCTTTATAGTGGCCATTGGGATATTCCAAACCCTGGCCTTAACCCTTCCCCTAACTTCCTTTGATCCTGGACTTGAAATGGAAGAACACAAATGAAACATGGGCTTTATATTATCTGTTTGCATTGCCAAGAGTGCTAGAAAGAAAAAGAGACAGTGTATAGTAAAAACAACATGGATATTGATATTTGAATTTTCTCACTCTAGCACTTCCTACTTCTGAGCGGGGGGTGGGGGGGTTCTCAACAGTAAAAAGGACACTGTTCTATGTACCTGAGGTTTTGTGAGTTCTAAATTCATTAAGGTAGCTAGCTAAAGGACATGACACTATAAGGACAGAAGTGTCACTATAAAACAGTAGGTATGTAATTGTTTCCTTTTCTTCTTCCTTTAACAGATGACACATTTTAGAATCAGGTTTATTCTGGGGAAAATGAGGGAAGGTAAGTGAGTTTTTCATAATTGTCCTAAAGAGCTAGAGGTAATCTCAATGGCCTGTCTAATGAATACATTAGGAAGTTGATAAATAATAACTCATAATGAATATGTTGTCATAGGTGAACATCAAATTTAGCAGGTAGAAAAAAGACACAAGGATTTAATGTTGGGATCCAATTTGGAACACAATTAAGGTGATGTAGGAGCCTAATATTTCATTCATATAATAAAGTGTCTCCAGGCTTGATAGTGATTAGATGCAGTGATTTCCTGGCTCTTATAATAGATAATAGTTCTGACACTGTGTCCTTATCAAAGTGCCAGAGGAACAGCTCAATATACTCCAACAGAGGAACAAGTCACATCTTGTCAGACCTCCATGGTTCCTGGATTCTGCCCACCAAAGAAGTGACATAGTCCTACCTTAGGTGACTCAAAATATTCTGATGCCATCTTAAGAGGTCACTGCTTTATCTTGAAAAGTAATTATAATTTTAGAAAGAAAGTTATGCAAACTCATGTTGATGCATAACTAGTACCAAATTACGAGTCCTTTTATAAACTAACGAATCTTAGTTTCACACAGTGAAGAAACCACTTGGTCATCCCATTTTGACTCTGATTACCTCCAGATTCCCTAAAGCTGCATCTCCCAACTTTATGCCAAGTCATCACACAGTAATGCATAAAATTCATAGGGGAGCTGCGGATATTTTATATTTTTAAGGGAAACACATAGATACTTAGTGTCTCTCAGATGGCCCATAAATTACAAGGTTGAGGTAATTTTCAGACCACATAACATTTCTTTGGATGACATAATGTCTTTTAGAAGCTCAGTTTTCTGCAGTTGTTATGATAAAAAGCAAATACTTCACAAAAATTTATGTGGAACAGGAAATGAAGGTAGTGGCATCCAATTTGATTCCAAGGATTGAGCGCGGTGCTCAACAGCTGTACTTCTCATTAGGAAGTAATTGTGGTTATTCAAGAATGATATAAGTATTTTTTCTTTCCATTTATATATATATATTATTTTTTCAAATGGCTACAGAGGTACTAGAACATGAATACTTATGAAATTGTTTGAATCTAACCACCTAATACACCGGTGTTTCTTTTGGACTAAGGATGCTGGCCGGGGAGAGGGGGGGCAGGAATGCTGAGATGTCAAGGGGCCCATGAACAGGAAAAATTTGGAAGCTCTCTTCCACCTTGTCAACATAGTTTAGGTTAATATTGTATCTTTAAAGGTGTATTTATCACAATAAATTGCCTGAGGAGGTTGCGGAAATGGTGGATGTTCTTTCATTGAAGCAGAGAAAGTTAAAATAAATTGTAGGTCATTAAGATCTTTTCAACAGACTGAGAAATTCCTGCTATGGCTCATGTTAAAAATTTGTCACCTGAGGACATCCATCTGTTCTTTACAAATCTCATTTGGCCTTTGCGTCTTCTCTTCTTGACAAAATATTAGATGGTTAATGTCTTGGTTTTTAAAATCAGGATGCTTTGGGGTTGCCTATTGTATGTGTTTATTTATAGTGTTATTTATTCTGTCTGACCTGCTTTCTGCATTTTTCAAAACAAAACATCCATATCTTATAAGTATACTATTTAACTTCTAATCATGTTGCAAGCTACAAACATCCTAAAGTAATTATTTCTCCTTTCTGCTTAACTTGAAAAGTTGGAAAATAAATATTCAGGCTCACTCAGTAAGTTATATTAGAAATAAGGCTTAGAAACCTCAATTTATAATTATACTTTAAGATTCTTGAGAATATGTTTAAAGCCTTTTTTCTTTTTTCTCTATATTCAGTTTCTCTGGGAGTATTCCTCCCACCTCATTGCTACCACAGGATATCTATGTAGATGGCTCCCAAATTTCTATCTTCCCCTTTATCCTTTCCTCCGCATCACAGCTGCACATCTCAGGTTGCCTAGATATGCCAGTCTCCTCAAGCGTCATGTGGCCCAAGTGCTCACCAATGTCCCTCTCATACTGTTCTTCCTTGATGACAAAATAGTAACATTCCATACATACTATTCTGCTCCTTGATTTTTTTACTTAAAACATCTTAGAAATCATTTTTTGTAGTGATGCATACCACATTTTCTTATTCATTTTTATATGTTTGCAAGGAAATCCATTCTAGGGATGTGCCATCATTTATTTAACCCAGCTGATGAGCATGTAGATTGTTCTTTTAACTTGGGAGAGGGTAGTACTGAGTGATTAAACTGTACATTGGTCATTTAACACCAAGTAAATTGCTAGAAGTGGAATTTTTGCATCTAAAGTCATATTACTTTAAATTTAGATGGAAAATGCCAAATTGTCATTCACAAATACTCCAGTTTGCACTATCAGTGGTGTATGAAAAAAATATTTATAATTAAATGCATATAATCTTATTTTTATAGCCAATATAAAATTGTTCTCTGTGATAAAGAAACATTGTTTTCTATTACTACTCAATAAATTCAGGATTGTTTCATTAGGTGAAAGCCTCCCTTAGCTAAAAACCTCTCCTGCAACTTCTTTAATCTCACTAGCAGTGCTCTGTGCAAAATGGTTTCACTCAAAACCCTTAGGAAAAATATTCATGAGATTTGACACAAGAGAAATCTTTTTTTGTATTCACTTCCCTAAATTCCTTTCTCATTATTCTCTCTCTCTCTCTCTCTCTCTCTCTCTCTCTCTCTCACACACACACACACACACACAATGACATGATGTAAAGAATTTAAGTTGGGCGGTGATTTATCAGAAAGAGCAAGAGCATGCATTTAAAATGCCCATCTTTAAAGAAGAAGAAACACTTTTTAAAAAAAATGACTACTGTACATCTAACAAGAGAATCAATATCTGGCTTTTGCAGGAGAAGTCCTGAGGTGAAAATAAAATCACTCACCTTTGTAGCTTTAAACAATGAGCTTCAATGCCTAAGGAGAAAATGGCATTTTCTAGAGAAGCTTTAAAAAATAATGAGAAATGGAAATCATTCATGTTCCATTCTTTTACAAGTATTGTTTATTTAAAATGAAATAATTAATGCACTATTCCTAATGCCCAAAACCCTTATGTAATTCTTTACAAAGTTTACTAAATAGTGAAGATGCAGCCAATGTTAGCCAAGAAAATGAAACATTTCATAAGGTGTTATTTAACTTGAAGGCCTCAAGTGGGCAAAATGTCAATGGAGTTGTTAGAATACATTTTCCAAAAGCTACAAGCAGGAAACCAAATAAAAGATACACACTATTTTCTTTAAATGAAATAAGGTAAAGTGCAAAGAGGGAAAAGTCAACATTCCACAATCACCAGTAGCCTTTAGTTTATGTCCCCTAAGCCTCTATCTAGTTCAACCATATTCAGTGCTTAGAAAGTCTGTAATATCTATTAAAATAAAAACGGAGGCAAGATAGTCATTGTACCAGCTAATACAAGCTACTGAATTTCTTGCATCTGAAGGAAATTACACATATGTTTAAATTCCAGCTCTCTTTCTGGGTTCCCATAACCATGCTCTTTGGACATTGACTCTGGAAATCCATAGTCCAGCCATCAAAGCAAAGCATCCCTCACGCACATATCTGACAAGATCCCTTTAACTGCAGTATATGTTCACTTCCTACCGTTTGTGAATAAAAATTAATTGGGTGTAACTGAACCACCAGAGGTTCAGAAGCAGGGAGTTGAAAATGCAGATCTGATGCTCAGATACATGTATATATTTGGAACTCTTCAACATAAAGGTCACAGTTGAAATATGTGGTGAGGCAGAAGGAGGAAGGAGCATGATGAAACAAAAATTACAAAGCAGAAGGAGCCAGTGAACAAATGAACAAATCAGGAGAAACCACAGAAAATAGAGCTTGAGAATTCCTGCTGAGTTGGAAAGCAGCTGGCAGAGGCAGGGCAGCAGCGGGAAGGCCATTGCTATGTAAGCTGAACCAATCACAGACTCTCTCTCAGCCTCATCTTCCGCATCTGTAAATTGAGGGCCTCTCCAGATCTGATACCCTATGGGTTTCTGATTCTGTGCAAGATCCTGAAAGGAAGGATTATAAGGCCGAAAGGCTTTAATAGGAATGCTAATTTCCCTCATTCTCCCTGATATGACCTGAGACATAAATAATGCTGTTCCCCAGTATTCTTCCGCCTGCCCCAGCATTTTTGCACTAAGGGGGAGCTATGTGACTAGATCTGGCCAACGGGGCCACAAATAGCTCTGTGTCATTCATTTCTAGACTGAAGCATAGAAGAACCCAGGACTAAACCCTCCAGTTGTCTCCCTGCCACAGTAAATTCTGAAAGTTGTGTCCCTCAGTGACTAAGTAGAGCAGAGACCTCCACCAACCCATATGGGACATGTATCATGAGTGAGAAATAAGCCTTTGTTGTTTGAAATAAGGTGGGGGAGGGTGGATGGGTGAGAAGAGATCAATCAATGAATTTGTATGTATATATGAATAACCCATGGACACAGACAATAGGGTGGTGAAGGTCAATGGGGAAATAAAAGGGGACATGTGTAATACTTTCAACAATAAAGATGTAAAGAAAAAGAAATACTATTGTCTCCCTTGATAAGACAGCAGATCAGTAAATAATGGATAGAAGCTCTGTTGACACAAATGTGAATGAAGAGAAAGTACTGAGAAGAAAACAGGAAAAGAAGCAAAGTTACATGGTAAACCAGCAAATGACTGGCAGAAAGGGACTGTGAACAGGATATTCTAGAAAAGTTGTCAGACCTAGTGGGAACCACTGTTGTGTGTGTTATCAAGGGATCTCAAAGCTCTAAATCTTCCCACACAGGAAAACCACAAGAAATAAATACATCTGTGTTTACTGTTGGAGGGGAGCATTAAATGGTTAATCATCTTATGTTTAGTGTGTTGGTTCAGAATCCAGATTTCTTGACTTTGGAAAACAATTATTCATTCTTTCACTCATCTGCAGCTGGACCATGGTGACCATGTCATTGGATGTGGCAGAAAGGTTGCACTTTAGGGCAAACCTGTTCCAAATAAAATCTCAAAAACAGAGTGATGACAAGATGTCTCTGGAAATCTCATCCAAAAATGCTAAATATAAGAGGATAAGACTAACTTTAGGAGAAAAAAAAAATCACCCCCCAAAATAAATAAATAAATGGTGTTGTTTGAAAAGAGGTGTGAGCAAGTCATTTTTTTCTGTCTAGCAGGAAGTTGAAAATGCAGATCTGAGGCTCAGATCTGTATATATGTGGAACTCTTCAACATAAAGGTCACAGTTGAATGTGGAGAGAGGCAGATGCTCTGGTTTGGTTTTTGCAACACCTGCTCTGACACATACATATCTTGCTTGTCTTCTGTCTTATTCACCAAAGTCATTCCCGGGCATCCTTCCAGCTAGATCTCCACGTGCGGCCTGCTTCCTACAAGTCTGTGTGCATTTTTGATGTGACAGTGAACAGCTGCCAGTCACAAGAAGAATTTTCAGTGAGGCAGGCATGGTGGCGCAGGTGCCTGGGTCCTCTGGGATGACAGTGGCAGAGTTTCTCATTTCTTCCCCAGCATCCTGGAGTGTGAGTGATGAGCAGAGGTGACTGGCTGTTCTAGGCTTTTCTGCAGGCTTCATTGCTGCTGGTTTGGTATCTCAGCCTAGTTTCCAGAAACCCTGGAGTTCCTATGAGTTTCCCAAAAATGATTTCTGAATCTCTTGATGTTTAACTTAGTTGGAGTAGATTTTATGGTCTGCAACTACAGCTGTAAATTACCTAAGGAAACACTGAAATCAGAGATCCAAGACACAGGCACTGGGCAAATCAGAAAGAGATATCTATGAGGAGATAAAGCAGGATAGTACAGGCATCCTTGCTCTATCCTGAGGTGGGATTCAAGTTTATCTACATTCCTGTCATTAGGGAGAGGATAGGTGTCCGATCTTACTTGGTCTCTGGCCACTGTCTCATTCTGTTTTGTCTTCTGTCCCCCTCATTTGACCCAGGAGGAGATAATCTACCTGGCTACCTTGCAGTTCTCAGCTGGTCTTTGGGTGCCACTGACTACTGATAACAACAGACCTGGCTATCATTGCTGGTTACAAGATTTCTTTTTTTATCTCAAACCAGTAGTCTCTTCTGCTGCTTCTCTCCACATTTCCAAAACTTTGTGGGCCCAGAGAACTCACAGGAGCTGCTTCTATGCCTCACTGGTGTGAAGGAGCCCTTCAGAACTGCTTCAAACCCACTGCCCTGGAACCTCTCCCTACCCATCCTCAGCCACTACCAACGTGCAATCTGAGATGCAAAGCATGTCATCCTGGGAAGTCAGAGCATTATCACATCTGCAGGAAATGGCCGGGCAAGTGAGCACCAGTCTGAATCTCCTTTTCAAGTGATGATTCCATTGTCCTCATCCCTCCCTCCTCTCCCAGAATTTTAACTCATATTGGAGAAGCAAACAAAAAAAAGTTATTTTGATGTAGACTTTAAGAAGTCTAGTTTGATAAGAGGGTAAACCATAAAAATACTAGAGGAATCCACAGGCAGCACAATCTCAGCCATATGCCAAAGGAATATAAAGAACATTATTAACTGATGAACAAAAAGATAGATACAGAGGCAGTAAAGCATCAAACAGACTGTCAAATTACAGCGGGAAGTTTAGGGAGAGTTGGAGTAGATAAGAGATCAACCGAAGGACTTGTATACATGCATATAAACATAACCAATGGATGCAAGACACTGGGGGTAAGGGCATATATGGGAGTGGGGTGGGTGGGCAATGGGAAGATATGTACACATGTAATACATTAATAAAAAATGGGAAAAAATAAAAAATAAAGGAAATGCATCTAAAAAAAAGTAGAAGTCTAGTTTAAACAATTCTCATACATTTCTAGTTGGCATGTAAATGGGTACCACCTCTAAGGAGAATAATTTGGCAATACAGGAGATGGGCAAAAGTTGGTTTACAGTTGTGAGTACACAAAGAATGGAGTTAATAAATCTATTGTAATAATCATAATCTGCGTATCTTTTTTAATATGAACAACTATAAACCTGCTTTTACTCATCCCCTGTATTTAACAAATGTTAAACACACATAGCTTTGAATAGCAATGTTACCTATAGAAATGTATACAACAGCTATAATCAAATGCCGATCAATAAGGGACTGACTAGATAAAATGGGGTATATTCACACAATGAGATATTATAAGGTCATGAAAAATTAGGAAGTGGCTTTTATGTCCTGATTTGTAAATTTCCAAGATATATCTGGAGGCCTACACTAAAACCAATAATATTGATTGTGCAGAATAAGATGCAGAAGAGAGAAGGAGAATATTCACCATATAGTCTTTTATACTTCTTGTATTTTGAACCATGTGACTATAAAGCATGTAAATGCCAACAAATACATTTTTATCTTAAAAATATATTTGTTTAATTTGTTAAGGTATATCTTTTTTCCTAAATATACATGTAATATACATAATATATATAAATTATATAATATATATATAAATATATATATCATATATATAAATTATAATTTAAAACTTGCTTCAAGCTGAACAATTACTTCTTTGTTTTTTTGGAGTATCTACTTTCCCTGAAGTTATGATTGTTTCAGTCTTAATGAGAAAAGAGCCGTGGGGTGAAGAGAAGCAATTATTAGTTCTTCAGAATAAACAATTACTGGTAACTGGAATTTAACTACAGCAGTTTAATGTTTTAAAAAATGCCATCTCTTCGCATTTTGTCAATAGTTGAGATTTGCATCATTCTTTACTCAGACCTTGGTGTGTTAAACTTTTCTCCTTAGTTCATTAAATTAGTTCATAAAATTTAGCTCCATATTTACATTAAAATGCATCCTAAACTCTTCCATGAAATAACAAAATTTTTGTTATGAATCTACAAAACTGTCATTATATAGTTTTGTAGATTTCATAAAATTATATCACTTGGATACAAAATGACAACCACAAAATATTCTGTCAGTGGTTCACGAACAAAAGCTGTTAGCAGTTTTAGAGTGCTCAGTCTATACCAGGCAGGCTCTAAACTTTTTCTTTCTTTCCTTCTTCTTTCTTTCTTTCTCCCTCCCTTCCTTCCTCTCTCTCTCTCTCTCTCTCTCTCTCTCTCTCTCTCTCTCTCTCTCCCTTTCTTTCTTTCTTTCTTTCTTTCTTTCTTTCTTTCTTTCTTTCTTTCTTTCTTTCTTTCTTTTCTTCCCTTCTTTCTTGTTTTCATCTCCACTCTAACCCTATTAAGCTGATATTTTAATTATCACTTTATAGATGAGGAAATTGTGGCACAGGAAAATTCACCAAGGTCATATAAATAAGAAGTGATGAAACCATGAATCACACCCTAGATCTCACTCTAATAATGTTGGCTATAATAACCAGTATCTAATAGGCAGTAATTATGTGTCAGGCACTGTCCTAAACTCTTCCATGAATTAACCATCTTTTGAGGATTAAACCAATTTAATCCTTACAACAATCCTATAAATAGGTACTGTTTTCTTTCCATTAGATATGAGACTATTGTCTAGTCAGTTCTGATACCATGGACTGGGTCACTTGAACAACTCACGTTTATTTTTCAGAGTTCTAGAGGCTGTTGCGTTCAAGAACAAGGTGTACATTAAAGAGCTGATGGCAGCCTGTGAAGTCCCCTAGTTCGCAGAGAAATGGGGAATGGAAGCAGGGCTTAAATCCAGCTTTGTCTGCCTTTCATAGTCTGGACTCTCCCCATGACACCACTGTGCCCCTTCCTAAAGAAAGCTCCTTGGAGCATATGGCAGACCACTGGAGTGTGGATCTAATCTGCTGTTTGTTTTATCATCTCCTCTAACCTCTCTGAGTTTTAGTGGGAGCACTTTTATAGGGGAGAGAAGAGACAGAATTCCTGGGAGGTTCTGTCACCCAACTTCCCCACTCTATCCCTTCTCTCAACTTCAAAATTCTACACAAGAAAGTCTCTGTTAATTAAAATGATAATGTGGTTTCAATTTAACCCAGTGATCCCACTCCTAGGAATATATCCTAAGAAACTAGAAACAACAATCAGAAAGGATATATGCTCCCCTATGTTCATAGCAGCACAATTCAGCATAGCTAAGGTTTGGAAACAGCCAAATGTCCATCAGTAGATGAGTGAATTAGAAAACTGTGGTGCATCTACACAATGGAATATTGTGCTGGAATTCTTACCATTTGCAACAGCATGGATGGAACTGGAGACCATTATATTAAGTGAAATAAGCCAGTCAGAGAAAGATAAATACCACATGATTTCACTCATTTGTGAAATATAATGAACAATATAAACTGATGAACAAAAATAGGACCAGAGACATTGAAGCACTGAACAGACTGTCCAACCAATGATGGAAGGCAGGGGGTGAGGAGGAAAGAGATCATTCAAAGGATTTAAATGCATCCCTATGGACATAACCCATGGACACAGGTAGTAGGGAGGTGAGGACATGTTCTGAGAGGTGGAAGCAGCCAGGGAGAAGTCAATAGTTGGGGGGAAAGGAAACACATGTAATACGTTAAACAATGAAGAATTTAAATTTAAAAAAAGACAATGTGGTTGTCATTTTATATCCTTCATATTCTGATGCTATAAGATTCTAGTGGGGCAGGATGGGGGGGCAGGAAGGGTCTCACAGCTGGAAAGGAGTTCTGAGCACTAAAGGGCGGGTTTGAAGCTCCAAAAGAGAACTAACATTGGTCTAACAGACCTGAATTCAACTCCAGGCCTGTGTTCAGATTCTGACTCTCTTGTATCAGCTATTCCCAATTCACCCCCACCCACCACAATGACCACCATAGTCCCGGGCCTTCACTCATGCTGAAACTTCTGCTTCAATGCCTTCTCTTCTTTGAGGCCCAGATCTATAATAATCTTCAAGTCCCATGGTAATTGCTTCCTCCTCTGTCAATCCTCCCTTGTTCCATCTTTTACTCACATTGGACCGTAATTTCTCTCTTGTTCCCTAATCGATAATGATTGTCAAAAGCACAGAGATCACTGCCCTTTTTCTCTATTTATTTTGTGCGATCATTCTAACCATTTTCCTGGTCAAGAAATTTTTCATCATCCCAGGTCAGTTTTGCCTGCAGCACAAGAAGCTCATCTTAACTTTTTACATGTGAAGCCTACAAGAAGGTTGTTTCTTTAACAAGCAAAAGAAACTTTAACCTTTTCTAAAAGAAAAATTTCCTCCTATTAATATCTTGGTTACTTTTTTTCTGCCTCTCTCCAACTTTTCTCTATCTCCCTCTCAATCCTCTCTTTCTTCTTCTTCTTTCTTTCTTATTACTTTCCTTTCTCTCTCTCTTCTTTCTTTCTTTTTTAAATGTGCAAATTAAATTCAATTTAGAAAGAATTAAAGTCCAGCTACATATAGGACTGTAGCATTGGCACCATAGAATTTTTAAAAATTCAAAAATAATCTTTCCCCTATATGAATTTTCAATGTACCCAGAATGAAATATAAAAAACTAATTATGACACAATACAATTCAAAAAATGCTTGGAAAACCGAAGATTAATATTCACCTGACACTAACAATGCAGAACACACACAAAGGCTATTTTAAGTGCACACTAAAGAGACATATAACACATTTTAAAATGTGTCCATTTTATTGAAAGAGAGCCCAAAATATAAATTAGTTATAATTTGAAAGTTCTTCAAAATTTAATGAAACAGAAAACAAAGTTCATCAATATGATTAGTTCAGAAACTAACCAGATAAATTTATATCTAAAAAATAAAAGCATTGGTAGAACAGTTTTCTTCAGCCAAAAATATATTCTTTTAAAATCAAATAAAGTTTAGTGTGTTTTTTTTTCTTATATAGTTATTTAAGCAAAGATTAGTCTCACTTTCATTTTGGCATAAAATGTATTTCACTTTTGACTTGTGTTTTAGGTTAAGTAGGTATTAAGCAGAAATTCAACGGACGCTGAGCGCTTTATGACAGTACTGATAGGATAACAATGGCTTCCAATGGACCAACTTCAAATGAGGGCATCTACAGTGAAACAGTGAGAAGCTATTATTTAGCATTTCTGGCAGTCCAGTGGACATATTTGACTCTAACAAGCCAAAGATTACTTGCACAGTCGGGGTTTTTTTGCATATTTTTCCTGGTTTATATCCCCTCAGCCTGTAATAGGTGGAGGCAAAACCTCTGGAGTCTAAGCTCTGGCAGGAACTCAGTGCTCCCTCTTGGCTAGAGCTACGCCCCTCATCAGTCAGTTGGCCCCCACTGAGGCTCTAATCTCTTTCCCAGAAGGGCAATTTTATCTATTTCTCTGTTAGTCTCAAATGAACTGTCTCTATTTTATTTTCTAATTGCCACCACCAAAGAAAGGTGTTCATACACCTCTAACAGGTTAAAAACATAATCAATGTATTAATTGACTTTTGTATTGAAGAACTAGAAATAGTCCAGATCACATTGTGTAGGCAACAAAACACAATTCTAGCAATTGGTATTTTAATACTGCCGTTGTTTTTTATTATCAAGATCAGAATATGTCTTCAAACTTACTGAAATGTATCATCAGGTAATATGCTAATTAGACTGGACATCTTCCAGAAGTCCTTCCAGACATGTTCATGGTGGCATGGGCCAAGGCAAAGGCAGATAGGGGCAATCAGGCCAGCAGGGGAGAGCAGTTAGGGGGCGGTCAGCCTGGCAGACAGAGGTGGTTAAGTTCGATCAGACAGGCAGGCAGGCAAATGATTAGGAGCCAGTGGTCCCAGATTTTGAGAGGGATATCTGACTGACCCTTGAGGGGTTCTGGATTGAGAGGGTGGAAGCTGGATCGAGGGACCTCCCCACCCTCATGCATGAATTGCATGCACCGGGCCTCTAGTGATATATAAAAACATAGTGGGCACACACATATATAAACATGAATAATTATGACATGTATAAGTGGAGAGACAAGAATCAGAGAAATAGGGAGGTTGTCATTTCACCCTCTCCTCCCTTCACAAACAAAATTCTACTGTTATATTGCCTAACTTCTTCGTTTCTTAGCATCACTATAAAGCTACATTTAAAAATATCTTGCAAATGGTAAAGTAACAATACAAAACTCATTTAGCAACTGCTCTACTTAAAACAATTTTGGATAATGATTGTCACTATACTGGCATTATTCATCCATAGTGTCAGTCATATACATATTTACAATGTTCCACTTCATCAGCTTAAAATAACCCAAGGAGCATATAACTGAAGAGCTCTCCCATTATTAACAACAACCGGAAACATAAATATAACCCCCTCTTTCATCCAAAGTATCCTTAGCAAGATTTGCAATGCACATAAACTATGCAAAAGGAAATTTAAAGTAGAACACGGAGGTTAGATTTATTTCTATTGCTTTTAAACATTTCTTCTGATGCAGTTTTAAAATGGTAAGCAACACTATATTTTAGTCAATAAAAACAATATTCTGTTCTTTAAAAATGAATTACTGTATAAAAAATTAAAATACTCTAATAATAGAATAAATAATACATTGGCTGAGATTTTGAGTATTTCAAAAATTCTATCAACAACATAATAAGTTTCAGAACTATGACACAAGCAGAATTTTTATTTTACTTACAAGTGTATTTTTATCTCTACATATACTATTTTGAGGAACTCTGATAAAACATTTTGCTTCAGCCAGAAATATTTTTTTAAATCAAATATAGTTTAGAAAAATATCTTTATATGTGTAAAAATGCTAGCTGTAGAAATTATAATAACTACAGAAAAGTGGAAAATAAAACAATTGTCCATGATCCCATCAATTATTAGTAATATTTTAGCATAATTTCTTTTGAGGGTTTTTAATGCATAATTTTTGGTTTGATGTTATTTTCTCCCATGGTTAGAATAATACAATTTGGCATATCTTTTTTTCACCAGCTTTAAGTGCGAGGAAAGGGATGTCAGAAAGATATTCCAATTTCTACCCCAGCTCTGCCTTTGACTTATTTTTGTCATCTTGACAAATCACTTATTTCTTTCAGCCTTAGGTTCCTCATCTATAAATGAGGATAATAGTGATGTTTGTATATTGTGAGCTGACCTTAAGCGAATATGTGTCTTCATAATTGTCAGGTCCCATTTGTCGAATATGAGTAATCTACATTAATCAGGATGCCTCTCTGACTACCTCGCTGCCAGGGAATCTGTAGTCCTGAGGGAAAGGCTCAGAATGATTTCTGTCAAGCGTGCGTGTTCTATGGTGGTCAGGATTACCAGTTCTCTATCTCTTTAAGTAACCTCACAGCAGCCTTCTTGAGAGTTTCACTCCCAGGCAAAGATGCTAGACTCTTCTTGGGTGAGTTTGGAAGAAGTTAATTCTAACTTTCATGGATGACTTTCAATACTTCAGAGAATGAAGTAATTGCAGATATGGTGGAAATAGCAAGAGAACTAGAATTAGAAGCGTAGCCTGAAGGTGTGACTGATTACTGCAATCTCATGATAAGACTTTAACGAATGAGGAATTGCTTTACCTGGATGAGCAAAGAAACTGGTTTCTTGAGATGAAATCTCCTGGTGAAGATTATTGAAATGACAACAAAGAATTTGGATCATAAACTTAGTTGATAAAGCTGTGAAAGAGTTTGAGGGGATTGACTTCAATTTTGAAAAAAGTACTACTGTGGGTAAAAAGCTATCAAAGAGCATCACATACTATATAGAGAAATTGTTCAAGAAAAGAAGAGTCAACTGACATGGCAAGTTTCATCGTTTTATTTTGAGAAATTGTCACAATTTTTAGCAGCCACCACTCTGATTAGCCATCATCCATCAACATCAACCCAAGACCCTCAACCAGAATAATGATTATGATTTGCTGAAGTCTCAGATGATGGTTAGCATTTGTTAGCAAAAAAATGTTGTTAATTAAAAACGTTCATTGTTTTTTTAGGCATAATGTTATTAAACACTTGATAGATGAGAGTAAAGTACAAACATGACTTTTATATACACTGGGAAACTGAAAAATTTGTGTGACTTGCTTTATTGCAGTATTCACTTTATGTATATTATGAATATTTATATTTACAATACGGTGGTCTGGAAACAAATTCACAATAACTCTGAGGTATGACTGTGGTAGCCAGAGTATTAGCATCTTTTGTGTTGGTTTCCTAAATACCAATTCCCAAAAGGTACTGCAAAGGGGGTCAGATGATAACTGAACATGTAGCAAGATGTGCTATATGAGAAGAACTTTGAGCTTAGAGAACCTGAAACTTTTATAATGGCCAATAAGATGCATGTCCTTTGTTTCAGAGGGAGACATTACCTTTTATTATACAGACAGCAAGCATGCCAGCCCTTTGCTCTGGAGGGGAATACTATCTCTGTCTTACAAGGCTATTTACTAGATAAATAACCTTGAAAATATAGTAGAAACAAAGCACAGTTAGGATTTTCTTTTCAAGATGTGGAACAACATGAGATATTCATTGAAAATTGTGTCCCAAATCTGGTACTATACATTTTTAAATTTCACAATATTTTTTCAGTAAAATATATAGGAGTTACAGTGTCTATCCAGGGTGTTGATCTAGGTGAACAATTTATTCATGTTTCCTTTGTTACTAGAGATATTTAACTTTTGGATTATGTGACTTGACATTTTATTGATTATGAAGAAATTATTTATTTGACTCTATCTAAAATTATATTATATTATATTGAATTAAAGGCCTCAAAGATTATAATATGTATCATTACTCTATTTTCCACTAAGAAAAAATTGTCTAATAAATATATGTTTGCAACACTTTTCTATTGTATCTGCTGTAAGCTGCTTAATGATTTTAGAGATATTAAATTGTGGAAGATGTATGTATCTTAAAAATCAATGAAATTAATATTTATTTATTGTCTTCTAATTAGAATGTAAACTCAAGAGGAGGTAAGGATTCCATCTATGTTAGTTATCAATACGTGCCCAATGCCTTGAACAGTGTCTGGTACATAATAGATATTCAGTAAATACTTACTGAATTTATATAGAAAAAATTGTAAGCTCTATCTTCCTCCCCCTTCTACTTCTCCCCACCTGTAACTTTAGTCTACAATAATGATTTTCAACTCTAGCTACATACAGAATCGTCTCAGGAGCTTTAAAAACATGAATACCTGGGCCTTATCTAGACTAATTAAATCAGAATTTCTTAGAGCAAGATGCAGACTCAGGTATGTTGTGAAATCTGTTCCAGGTGAATCTAATGCACACTGATAAGTTCAGGATCACTAATCTATGCTACTCCACTTAATAAAATATACACATGCACCTCTGCTTTGCATCTCTTTATCCATATGTAGAGATTTGACCACTTGCTGCATGAAAAAAAAAATGATCTGAAGGAAATTGTTGATATTCCGCCTCAAAGAGTAATAACCCAAAAATGCTTGATACATTCTTATGAACTTTCTCATTTGATTCTTACATATTCAGGTGAAGAAAGTAAAGCAAATATTATCATTTCTGAAGCTGGAAAGAATCTGAATCTTAATGATCTACTCAAGGAACAAGGAAGGATGTGTACATTTTTCCTTCTCTGTTGCATGATCTCAAAAAAAATCAGAAAAACTATTTTACATTATTACTTTATCTCTATATTCAAATATCATTTCTTAACCAATGTGTTAGAATTGCCAAAATACTCAGAGAAGAGCTGATTAGAGAGAAACATTCATTCATTCAACAAATATTGAGCAGTTTGTTGAGTGCCTATAATGTTCCAACTGTTATTCTAAAGCAAGTTGAGTTTTCTTTGTAATTTTTACTCTGCCCAACCATTGTTTTTTTATAATCTTGCATACTCTTGCCACTCACCACCCTCTTGACCTTTTCAAGCTGTGCTCTAGGTACAGCACACAATACATGATTATTCATAATTCAACTTTCTCTTGAGCTATGATGTCCTAATTTCTTTATGCTTCAAGGCATGACTCTGTTCCTTCTTTCTTCTTGCTAATTTGCAATCAGTAAATCTGAGGACCCTTGAAAACAGATAGGAACAAGTAAGAATAATATCCAATTAATTATTGAAAGATTAAAGCTTCAGGACTGAGGTCAATTTTGTTTTTGTCTTTACAGAGAAAGCAAAGCCCCTATATCTCTAATGTTCTAAAATTTTTTTTTTCCTTGAAAGTGAAGAGAGCCATTAAACCCTCATTATCATTTTATAAAGTTGGAAACATTTGCTGTAATTATTAAGAGGGATAGTTCCAGCAACAGAGGAATCAGTACTTAAGTGATCTTATGCTCAGAAATGAATGGGATTTACAATAAAGCATTTTCCTGAAACAACCGTAAAAGACTCTTAGAATCAAAAGTCACCATAATAAAAATGTCGGGAAAACAGGCAGACTGTGCTAATGATCTTTAAGGACAGTGCTAATTTCCTCCTGGGGTATTATAACATTATTAAAAAGTTAATGGGCTATCAGCCATGCTTATAAACCTTTAATCCCAAGGATTTATATTATAGTATTAAGTTCCTCATTAAAGAATTTAAATATCATCTATAGGCACTTAAATTTACATAGAAATAATGTCCTCCTGTGGTTTTTTACTTACTTTTAAATTTGAAACTGAAGATGGGGATGCAGGATCTATTATTTCTAAGTATACATTTAGGTCCAACCTTTTACAAATACTGTTTTACGCAGACCCTCAACTTATTCCAAATGTATTTTTTGAAAATACCATATACTCTTTACTTCCTAAGGAAAAGGTCATCATCACCCAAAAGGTTTTCATATGACATACAATAGGTTGGCTGGGCTGGGAAAAGAAAACATTAAAATTAGGGTAATTCAGCTGCTTCTGGGCAGTAGATGCCCCAGGAAGCCCAGTAGGTCTGAGAAGTTGACCCAGTAGCAGATTCTCTTTGGAGACAGAAGCCCATGACCACCAGGCTCAAGGTGGCAGTCTAATTTTGCTCCAGGCACTGCCTTTTATATGATGTAAAAGAGGGGAAGTCCAGACTTCTATTCTTGTCATAGTACCTCAGAGGAGGAGGCAATTAACCCCACATGATATAAAAAACAAAAACACCTTGTTGTCCCCATTCTCTGCCTTGATGGGAGATGGCATGAGAATTCAGGGTGTGTAGGTGAATCATGAACTTCTTGGAAGGACACCCTGTGTGATTGTAATGCTGTTATTATTAGTTTTTTTAGTCATTTTAGTAATGAATCACATCAGTTTTGGGGGGAATCCTCTCTGGTCCACAATACCCAACCAATCAGTTTCAGCTTACTGGCCAGTGTACTTCCCTTTTCCTTTGTCGCCCTGTGTTCTCCTAAGTTAGAACATTTGAGAAAGAAGAGTTTATTTTTTCCCCATCAAAATGTTGATGAGGATTTCATAGGGGGATATTTCAAATTTTATTTTATTTTTTGGTAACTAGTCTTCAAGATCGGGTTTAGACTACTTAACAGTTGGTACAATTGAGCTTCAAATTCATCAGGGAACAATAATGTTGGGTAATGAAGAATGATAAACAAGTTGGCGTGGCTGAAAAACAAACAAAACACCCAGTTCAATCAAATTATTCAAATATTTTAAGTTTTTCAATCTGAGTTACTTTTAAGAGCAAACTCAACTCCAGAATAAATCATTCCATTATCCAAGCAGAAACCACTCATTACTTTGAAATAGACAATTCCTACAGACTTGATTAAGAAAATCAATTACCATTGCAAATAATTTGTTTATAGCTACCAAGTTACACAGTATTCACTGGAATCCATTTTCTGGAAAATACTTTGGCCTTTATAATATTGTCCCACATCAATACATAATACATTATATATATATATATATATATGTGTGTGTGTGTGTGTGTGTGTGTGTGTGTGTGTGTGTGTGTGTGTGCGCTAATTTTCCTTGTAACAATAGTTAACACTTATACAAAGCTTCCTGTGTTTAGGAATGGCTCTAAATACTCTTCATGCTTCTATTCACTTAATCTTCCTAATAATCTCCTGAGATACATACAAATACTACATCCTCCATTTACAGATGAGGTCTGCTAACCTGCCCATGATTACCTGGCTGACAAGTAGCAACCTGGCATGCCCTCACCTGCCAAACTGCCCCTCCCTCTTTATAACATAGAATATCTGTATTTAAAAGCTTTTGAGGGAAGTACTATGTATTTTTTTCCCTATTTCCAATATCCCCTGTGCTTTATATGTATTGCAAACAACCAAGAATGAATGTAATAAATATTTTAATCAACAGTAATCATATTTCAGATAAATGAAAGACCAATAGTCAGCAAAGATGTGCCTTAAGCATAGTAAAGTTTCAATAAATATTTATTGATAGTTTCTGATTAAGTAAATGGAGACTATACCAACATTTTCTAAAAATAGTATTAAGTTATTCTCTAATTCTTTAGTCAGATAAAATTTAATGTAAATGAAACAGCATATTTCCCAAATAAAATTGTTTAACTGCCAGTTCAAGCACATTAATACCAAAAAACATACTCTAAGCCATTTTTTTAACTATTGATTTTTTATTTCTAATATTACGAATATTAGAAAGGGTTGAATATTCTATTTTCCAAATTTATGTCTTCCCAGACCTCAAAATGTAAATTTCTCTTGAAAAAGGGTTTGGGAACATAACATTAATTAAGAGGTTATATTGGATTAATTGGGTCCTAAATGTAATAACTGGCATCCTTAGAAGAATTTAATGGACTGACACAGAGACACAGAGAAAGACATGCAGACAGGGAAAACACCATGGATGACATGTAAAGACTGAAGTGATGCATCTATAGTCAATGATCTCCAAGAATTGCCAGCAACCACCAGTAGCTGCAGAGAGGAATGGAACCGATTCCCCCTCAGAAGCTCCAGAATAAATGTCTATTATTTTAAGCCATCTAGTTTGTGGTGATTTGTTATGGCAGCTGTAGGAAAGTAATATAGACACTAATGTCAAATTTTAATATTTCTTTATTATTAGAAGTTCACAGATGCCTCAATTGTTTAGACATTAGTTTAACAAAGCTATTTTATAAATATCAGTATTTTTATTTCTATTATAAATATACAAGGTCTTAATTTATCTGAAATGATTACTTTTCAAAGCAATATTAAATATATTAAGCTTTTGAATAAGCTCAAGCTCTGCTGGTTAATTATTTGTTGCTATAAGTGTATGAAACTAATATTATATTTTCTCCATTAACATTAACAATAATAAATCATTTCATTTCTGCCTGACAGATGGTGCTTTAGGCTTCTCATATTGCACAATTAGCTTGATACAACTTTCAGTGAAAGGCAAGACACATCGACTCCTATAGTCTTTTCAAAGAGATGACCTTTCTCGGTTGTTCATAAAGATAAGATGATAGCTTTGGAAATAATTTCAAATGCTCCATATAACCCATTCATTAGTGAAATGTTAAGTTATTGAATAATGAATGTAGCAATTATTTTACTAGGTGACAAAAGAAAAAAATTGATAAAGTCTGACTATATGTAGCCATTGTGTAATTATACAGAAACACTCACCATTTGTTTTCTTTGCTCATACAAGTTCCTTCCTTTTTATCCCAATAATATTTTCAGTTTGAAATACGAAGAAAAATTATTTGTATTGAGATTTTTGCTTCTGATTATCATTTGGCAATTGCATTAAATTTTGAAAATACAACTCAAATAAACTAAAAAATAATCACCATGTGAAATGGAAACTAGGATGACTAATTCTTTTATTTTAACAATTTCCTGGCTTTCTAAGAATTATCCCTTAAGAAATTAAGTGTATTTCTGAGTCACAAGAAGAAATAGATGGTTTTTAATTGGTACAAAAGTAATAATTACAGTAGGAATTTTTTTTTTCAAATTGAGATTTAAGTGTGTGTGAATCACTACAAAATTCAACTTGCTGTTGGCATCACCTTTAGATTTAAAATTATACTGGAACTGTATCCCTGGGGAAATAGAAAAATATATGAATGTGAGATGAAGGTGCTAACTACATCTTTATTATAGCCAACAAAATACAAATTACAGTTACCATATTTTCCGGCATATAAGACGACTTTTTAACCCAGGAAAATCTTTTCAAAAGTCAGGCGTCGTCTTTTTATTTATTTATTTTTGTGTGTGTGTAGTGTTCCTTGTATGAATATATCACAACTAATTATCACGTCTTTATAGGGCGGGTATATCCCAAACTCTATATTTTAACTGGAAAAGTTGGGGGTTGTCTTATACACCCAGTCATCTTATATGCTGGAAAATACAGTAATTAATTTTTCTTATATAAGGTAAATTCATAATTATAGTTTCTAAGCAGAAAAAAGTATTGAAGAGGCAGTAAAATAATTTCCCCTCAAATTTCAGGCTGATATATATATATATAGACAAGTAAATGTTGTATTACCTCTTAATTCATCAATTCTATATATGATGAGGCTGCTGAGTTACCTCTTCATTAAAATAGGTAATATGCTTATATTAGTTTCTAAGATACACATCAAAGTAACACTATACCATGCAGTTTTCATGGAATATATTTACTAATGTTTATGGTCATGTTAAGTGACTACTCAGAGTTCTATATGAAATAGGAGAACTCTCTGGAATATAAAAATTAGTACTGATATCCATTCAGGGAATGTTTGCTTTTCTAAAGTATTTGAAAACAAAAGATATAAATTGACATTCCTTCTAGAAGCCAGTTTCTAGCTTAGTGTAAACTTTGTCTTATCCCTTGCTCTTATGATGTGAATTTTGTTTCAGAAAGGTCAGAAAACCATCAATGTTGGCCAGGGGCCAGCTGGGTCCTTCACACGGAGTTTTGACTCACAGCTATTGACTTTACCAGGCTATTAGTGTAAGAAGAATGTGGGGTAGGGTGGAAAGTACTGAGACTCCGCCCCATCCAAGCTGAGCACAGAGGCTTTTGCAGGTCTTGTCTCATAAGTGTATCTCCAGCACAGAAGTTCTCCCAGCGTAGACACAGCTGATCCTCACAGCCAATTGGCCTTGAGGTCAATTCCTTACAGTTATACCAACAACAATCAAGGCTTAACTACAATAATACTGTGCACACAGTCCACAAGGGGGTGCAACAAGAGTATTCACCTCAGGTAACTGGGGAGGCTGAGCCACTGGGCCCTATAGGACATCTACAACATAAAGCCACTCTATCAACTCAGGGAAGCAGCCAAAATGTGGAGACAAAGAAACAGATCACAAGTGAAAGAAATGGAGGAAAGCAAATAACTGGATATAGAGTTCAAAACCATGGTTATAAGGTTTTTCAAGATTTTTTTAGAAAATGCCTATAAATTTAGTGAGAAGCTCAAGGATATGAAAAAGGACCAACTAGAAATTAAGCATACACTGACTGAAATTAGAAATACAGTGGTACCTCGAGATACGAGTTTAATTTGTTCCATAACCTTGAGGCGTGGGAAACTATGAGATGCTCCAGTCTCGGTAAACTGGTGGGTCGTGTGCAGCTGGCCAATCTGCGAGATTACTCCTATCTCAAATGTTGCTCATATTTCAAAGCAAAAATCGCTCACTTGACGGCTCACATCTCAAAAATCTCGTATGTTAGGGCACTCGTATCTCGAAGTACCACTGTATTACACAGAAATCCAATAGCAGATTAGAAAAACTCAAGAATCAAGTCAAAGTTTTGAATTACAAAGAAGCAAAAAATACTCAACCAGAATAGCAAAAGGAAAAAAGAATCCAAAAATATGAAAATAGTGTAAGGAGCCTCTGGGACAATTTCAAGCATACCAACATCCGAATTATGGGGGTTCCAGAAGAAGAGAGAGAGCAAGATACTGAAAACCTATTTGAAGAAATAATGACTGAAAACTTAACCAACCTGTTGAAAGAAATAGATTTACAAGTCTAGAAAGTGCACCAAACAAAAGGAATCCAAAGAGGACCACACCAAGACACATAATAATTAAAATACTAAGAGCAAAAAACAAAGAGAGAATATTAAAAGCAGCAAGAGGCCGAAACCAGTTTGGCTCAGTGGATAGAGCACCAGCCTGCAGACTAAAAGGTCCCAGGTTTGATTCTGGTCAAGGGCATATACCTTGGTTGCAGGCACCTCCCCAGTAGGAGATGTGCAAGAGGCAACTGATCGATGTTCCTCTCTCATCGATGTTTCTAACTCTCTATCTCTCTCCCTTCTTCTCTGTAAAAAATCAATAAAATATATTTTTTTAAAAAGCAGCAAGAGAAAAACCGTTAGTTACCTACAAGGGAGCACCCATATGATTGTCAGCTGATTTCTCAGCAGAAACTATGCAGGCCAAATGGGAGTGGCAAGAAATAGTCAACATGATGAATAGCAAGAACCTTCAACCAAGATTACTCTACCCAGCAAAGCTATCATTCAGAATTGAAGGGTAGATAAAGAGCTTCACAGATTAAAAAAAAAAAGCTAAAGAAGTTCATCACCATCAAATCAGTATTATATGAAATGCTGAAATGTATTCTTTATGAACAGGAAGAAGAAAAAGATAAAGATAAAAATTATGAACAACGAATACATATCTACCAACAAGTGAATCTAAAAATCAAGTGAATAAAAAAAAATCTGATGAACAGAATAAACTGGTGAATATAATAGAATCAGGAGCATAAAAAGGGAGTGGACTGACAATTCTCAGGGGGAAATGGATGAGGGGGTTGCAGGGAGAGACTGCACAAAAATCATACACCTATGGATGAGGACGGGGTGGGGTGTTGTAAGGCAGAGGGTGGGGTGGGAACTAGGTGGAGGGGAGCTATGGGGGGAAAAGAAGAAGAATTGTAATAATCTGAACAATGAAGATTTATTAAATTTTTAAAAAAGAGGAAACACATAATAATTTAAGGACTGAGAACTGATCACAGAGAAATGCCAAAAGAATGAAACCGTACATATGCCCCTGTTACGCCATGTGCCTAGATATTTATATTTATTGAGCTCTTCTGTCCAAAAAAAAAGAGCATTTATAGATATGAAGCTGAAAGCGGGGAAAGAAGAGGAGAGGAATTAGAATCATAGTCTCCATCCCGTGAGCCACAGTGGTGAGCATGTGCCTTCCCACAGCTCTGTGGCAATAGGAGCCACGATGCCACAAAGAGGGAAGACAGAAGAGATTCCCAGGGCTATTAAAACCTGCTCTAAAGTCAAGTCAGGGTGCAGAATAAAGTTACTAACCCATTTAAGATATCAGGATCCAC
Source organism: Lasiurus cinereus (assembly GCA_011751065.1). Lineage (NCBI taxonomy): Eukaryota > Metazoa > Chordata > Mammalia > Chiroptera > Vespertilionidae > Lasiurus > Lasiurus cinereus. The sequence continues at coordinate 19,522 of JAAGEH010002467.1, read as the reverse complement.
AATCTATCAGGATAAAAGATTATGACCCCTCCTAGGGTTTGCAAAAGGTATAGTCTTCGAACTTTAATGCAATATATTTTTATTACTTTACTCACAATTAAAACTGAAGATGGGCAGGCTTTCAGTAAATCGATCTGCAGCCCTCCTTCTTTATTCTACATCCTCTAGTTGTTTACCCAGCAGCATCCCAACCCCCAAATCACCAGGATTCCGTGATCCACATTTTAGTAACCCTAAGATTCTGGGGAGGTGGGTCACCTACTTCATTTAGACAGAATCCTGTGCTAAATCATTCATTCCTGATTGAGGACTGCAAGTCTTTAGTGTTTAGTTAAAGACATTCCAAAAATTAGTAAACTGATCAGAAAAAAAAAGTGTGTGTTCGCACACGTGCGCTCATGTGGGGGTGAGGGGAGGTGTGCGGGGGCACAACAAGAAGGAAGAAGGGCCACCCTGGGGCACATTGCCTTTTGGAAGGCTCTGAGGCTAGGAGTTTTCCAGGGCATTCAAACGGAGATGTTCATGAACCAAGCTGTCCCCTGGTGTAAGGGATAGTATATGCAAAGTCAAAACTGCAAAGTGTGTGTGCACATTACATTTAAGTGCATTTCAAAGTGAGAAGCCAAGGTTCCTCAGTTTCGCAGTCCCCTTCTGCATAGCCCCAGGCAGATTAAACCTATCATTTTCAGGTTCAACATTAACATTTTGTCCCTTTCTAAATGTGTGTTATAGCTGATATTCTTCCCAATACAAATTTCTCTCTTATTAAACGTGTATTATGCTCTTTAGCCATATTACTAATTGTGTCGCATGTCAAATGACACATTCTCCTGTTGTTGGAGGAGGTCCTGGAGCGGACGTGACTGCTGCTTGACCCATGAGCTAGACCAGGCAATTGGAGGCTCTTCCCCACACCTCGCCTGTCCTTGGAATGGATGTTCCTCCTGCCATTCTCAGAACTGGAGACTTTTCAAGGATGCCACCTTGAGAGAGCAATGTGCTGTTGAGACCATCTGGATGGCATGCTTGCCTGAATGCAGATAAGGCCTCTTTATAAACTTTTAAGATTCTGGAGGGCCGGTGCAAGCATCTACTGGTCTTTTGGCCACCTAAGATGAGCCTCCTATGTAAGTTCCCTGGGTTATTAAACCTGCCTCTTTCATCTGCCTATCCTTGACCTCATGTACTGGGCCTTGTTTCATATCTCATACAGGAAATACTGAGTTTACAAACCAACACCAGATTTTCTTTCAGGATTAGCCTTTTCGATAGCTTTCGTCATCTAAAAGACAGCTTGGAGACTTAAATACATTGAACTACCCCAATTTAACTGCAGAATTTGTAGGGTTCCTATCTTCTATGTCTTGAAAAAGTCCCTCATCTTGGTTTGAGTAGACACTAGGTAAACAGATTTGTTCATGAATTTGGACTACTGTCCATGATGTGGCCAAGTAGCTGGACTGGCAGCCACGAGACAACACCTATCCCTGCTACTGCCTCCAAAGAACAGAAACCAGAGGCTGAAAGAAGTATCTGCTTGGGCTTGGGATTTTACTTCTTGATATTCACTTGTGTTTGCATGATTTACATTCCTGTGCATGTAGCATATTTTTCCATGTCTCTAAAGTTTTGGAACGTGCCCTAGTGAGTATTTAAATAACTGCCTAGTTTGCCGGGTCCACAGATGTCTTTGGATGACTTGAAGGTGAATGAATGGTGAGGAATCCAACCAGTGGCAAGGAAAACAACATATGTTTGCTCCTGTGGTCACCCCTTCCATCATACACAATCTTGTTTCTTAACCAGAATAATCATCTCATTTCCCCCTCATTTACTACTACTGATTTTCTGTAAGATAAATCTGTAAGTGAAACTTTCCTGGTTATTTTAAAGTAGGGATGTGCATGGAATAGATAAGCTTGGATCTCAATCCTCTTTGGTCAAAACTGCTTAATTTCTTCTTCTGCCTTTAACCAGAGTTTCCCAAGTCATTGAGGGGGGTACAGAATTTATACTGCTATGGGTTTTTTTTTTATTCCTCAACCAATGATATTTTTCCATTGATTTTTAGAGAGAGTGGAAGAGAAGGGGAAAAACAGAGAGAAATATCAATGTGAGAGAAACACATTGATTATTTGCCTCCTGCACATGCCCTGACCAGTGCCAAGGTATGTGCCCTTGAATAGAATCAAACTCAGGACCTTTCAGTCCACATGATGACACTCTATTCACTGAGCCAAACTTAGCTAGGACAAGAATTTATACTGTTTTTAAGCTCTTTAACTATTTCCTATAAAAGCTCTGATAAGACCTATCTTCCGCATAATATGATTCAAAGGAAAAGACAATAAATGCAGGTCCAGTCTCTGGCCTCCAAGCTAAGAAATAGTTCAGGTCTTCATGTCCAATCTTTTTTCTCAGTGAGTCTTTATTTACATATAGAGGCAGAAAAGGTAGGAGCTAGGCATGTCAGATGAGGGTACAGTGACCCCAACCCCAACCTGAAGGCTGCTGCCATTTTTTCCTCATTGTACAAGTGAGAAAATGCAGGCACACAAAGATCAAGAAACGTGTCTAACTTCAGAAAGCTAAAGAAAGGTGCCACCAGGCATTAAAGACCTTTGTGCTTCCTTGCCTCTCAGTAGGAAGACCCATAGACACACCTGGTTGTATGCTCCCAAAATATTTTAACTGTGATTTTTCTCAACATTGGCACATTGTGATGTCAAGATCCTGAGTCATGACAACACTTTCATGAAGTAGAATAAAATAGGAAAAGGCACGAATTGTTTTTTGAAGCTTTTACTTCATTTATATAATACACACATATTCATGAACACAGGCTTTTGTGATATAAAATGCATTTATTTCTTCCTGTAAACCTACTCAGAAATGAAACTAATTAAACTGCCAAACTTCCCTCCTTTTGGGGTTCTCTGTTATTCTATAAAAACACAGTTTATGAGTTTGAGAAACATCATTTTGAAGCCTTTGCATTATGAGATTTTTTCTCCAAGAACAGAGATTAATAGAACTATTGACTCGTGCAATTCACCACTGCAATGTTCTGAAATTCTCCAGTGTGAATCTGGTAAGACAGCCATATCTCACTGTTATGGTATTTATAAATTACTGTAAAATGTGTGCTTATATATGTGGGTGTGTGCAGATGTGTGGTTAGAGGAGGTTTGCTAACTTAGGAGGTTAACACTGGTGGTGCCCTATGAATGCACATCCCACAGACAGTGAATCAGCCCTTGTAACAACCTAACTCAGTGACTCCCAGCCCTGGCTGTATATTAGAATTATCTGAAACTCTTAAAAAGAATATAATAGTAACAATATTTCATTTTTTTAATTATCATACAATAACAATGTCCTTTTTTCCTCTGGTTGTACAGAGTTATGGGTATGAATACATGTATAAATTTGCATAACACTCTCACAACTACCTAAAAAAATGCTTTCATGTTCATGTGTACTGTTCCTTTAGGGTCACCCCTTCTCACCACTCTAACCCCTGTCAATCATGATTTGTTGAAGAGCTTGTAAAACATACCAATGCTCAGGCTCTGCCCTCAGTATCAATTTTAATTAGACTGGAGACAGGGCTTTCTTTGTGCACCCAGGGCTGTGAAATGGGTGCGCTCCGCAGGGCCTACACTTCGGAGGCTGCTATCACCAGTTCTACTTTCTGCAGCCCAAATCAGCATAGTAAGGAATTTGGAATTTTCCTACATGCAATAGCAATTTTTATGAAATCATTCTATGATGGGGTAGTGCTAATGGTAACTTTGGAAAGATCACCCTAGGTCAGATTGTAGGGGTTGGTAGGAGAGAAGTTAGGGATGGTTACAATAGTCTAGGTAAAAGAATCAGGTTAGCGGGGTTGGAGAGAAATGGGCTAACAAGAATATTTTGGTGGCATCAACAGGGTGAGAAAACAGACTCAAGGACAAACTTTGTCTTTTGTTTTGGAAAACTTAATGAACTGAGATGCAAAACCTACAAAGATAAGAGGGGTTTCATTGAGAAACACAAATTTAGCACTGTTTTATTAGGTAGGATGATGGCTACTATAGACATTTTTTTCATCCTTTAAGTGAATGGGGTTTAAATTATATGGATGAGCTGAAGGACAGTCCTGTACAGGTATCTCCACCCTCCCACACAAAGGACTGAGCACCTGGTGAGCCCAGCACCCACTGCAGAAGGACTTGGGATTTCTGAGGGAAGACTGCAGGACCTGACAGGAAATTTCACTGAATTCTGATTCTGCAGAATTTTGAGCTCTGTCCTGAGCAAATCCATCATGCCCTGTGCCTGTAAGAATGCCTAAAAGCAGAGGGGTCTGTAACCCATGGAGACTCAGAGAAGTTTACTGTTGGGTTTGCCTGTGAATATTTGTTTTGCAAATTTGGTCTGAGCCTTGCTTTCATTGTGATTTACCATTTGGTTGAGAGATGTCAGGGAGGGAACATTACTCTTTCTAGCTTCTAATTTTGAAAACAGTAGTTCAATCTTAGCTGCACATAAGAAGCACCTAGTGAAATTTTAAAATCCTGATGCCCAGCAGACATCCTGCTGCAATTTATTCTGAGTCTGGGGGATTGGGACCCAGGTATCACTACTTTAGAAATTCTCCAGGGTATGTGAACTACTATATTGGAGGCCACTAATATGTCTCACAAAGCATCTAATACTTTTGAGCAAATAAATTGGCTTAAATGCATTCCAATCATGAAGTTGAACCCCACCTTCCATCACCAGCACATCTGGGCCTGGCGCCCAGTAGAGCAGCTGGCTAGATGCCCAGGTACACCGTGCAGCTGCACATCATCCTCACCACTGGCCTCTCCACTTTGAGCCATAAACACTCCTTAGAAGATGCATTAGCATCTACTGCTGTGGAACCAATTACTTCAAAACCTGAAAGAATGAACATTTATTATCTAAAGTTTGTGGGAGCCAGGAATCTAAGGATGACTTATCTGGATGGTTCTGGCTCAGGGTTTCTAATGAGGTTACGATCAATTGTAGTTGATGGCTTGATTGGGGCTGGAGAGTCCTCTCCAATCTTGGTCATGTGGCTCTTGGCAGAGTCTTCAGTTCCTCACAGGCTGTTGGCCAGAAGCCTTGATTTTGTGCCACGTAGATGTAGGTTTCAACATAAGGCTGATTGAATAGCCTCAAGACATGGTAGCTGGCTTCCAGGAGAGCATGGAGGAAGCTGCATTCTCTTTTATGACCTAATCTCTGAGTCCTGCACCCTCACTTCCCTTTAATTTTATTTGTAAGAAGCCAGTAGCTAAGTCTAACTCATGCTCAAGGGAAGGGACACACTAGACTTCATCTCTTGAAAAGAAGACTCTCAAAGATTTTGTGAACAAAATCACTACAAAAGATAATTGGCTAAGGTTAAAGAGAATATAAAAGGTGCTTTCATTGTCTTTATGGGAAAAAAATAGTCTGATTCCACAGAGATGCATACATAAACTTAACAGGAATCAGATACTTACGGAACCCAAAAAACTCTGAGTTGAGATAACAGATTTGATTATTGTTCACATATTAACCAGCAGGCATGATTATGGGTTCCCATACCTTAAGTCTTAAAAAGAGGAAAAGCATACCAAAACAAAAGAAGTCATCTCATCTTGCTCAAATCCATGTTTTCCAATGAATCAGTTCTTTAAAAGATATTCACTTTATGGGGAATGCTGTGTTATGTGTTAACAGATAAACAGAAATGACATTTAATTTCAAGCTCCATTAGTACCACAGAGGGAATGGTGAGAACAAGGTCAGCCAGGATGGTAAAGGACAAAAGTATTTCATTTCCAATTACTTAAAATAGTGTATTAATGCAGCAGCTAAGATAATGTTGAGCACTTGCCAGCTTAAAATGGAAAGGTTTATGGGAGAGAACCAGAAAGCATTGACATCTGAAGATCTCAAAATGCTCTATTTTCTGTTGAAATCATTGCTTTTATAGCAAGCATTTGCATCCCATAGAACAGGTGTCTACAGTCTTCAGGCCAAATCCAGCATGCTTTCTGTTGATGTAAATCACGTTTTATTGAAACACAGCTATGCTCATTCCTTTATGTAGTGTCTCTGTCTACTTTCACAGTCAACAGCAGAGTGAATAGTTCCAAAAGAGTTTCTATGGCCCACAAGGACTAAAAGATTTCCTATCTGGACAGAAAAGAAAAGTTTGTCAATCTTTGGTGTAGACTAAAAATATGGGGATATATAAGTATTTTTAACTTTATTACAATAATCCTTAAACTCTTATCACAGATTATTGGGACCTTAAAGCCAGATTCAAGAGAAAATGGCAATCAAAAGGCTGGCAAACAGCATGTCATTACTTATCAAAAGTTGCTACAGCCCTGGCCAGTTTGGTTCATGTCAGCCTGTGGACCAAAGGGTCCTAGGTTCGATACAGGTCAAGGGCACTTACCTCGGTTGCAGTATCCTCCTCAGCCAGGGGCCCTGGTCAGAGCATGTGCAGGAGTCAATCCATCAATGTGTTTCTCTCACATGAATATTTCTTTCTATCTTTCCCTCTTCCTCCCACTCTCTCTGAAAATCAATGGAAAAATATCCTCAGGTGAGGATTAAAAAAAAAAACACAAAACTTACTACATTTAGGTTGAAATGACTAATAGCTAAGGAAAAGTATTTCCTCCCACTCTATTGTTCTGCCACATAAAAATATAATAAAGTCAGTCAGTATTCTTTAGGTTGTATGTGATAGCAAAGAACCTCAAACTTGCTTAAGAAAAAGAGGGAGGGAGATTTTTGGCAAATAAAATAAAAGGGAAGCAGAACCTGGGCATTTAAACAGCATTCTCTTTCTTTATGGCCCTCTCTATCTCTCTCCCTTCCCCTCTCTAATGATATTGCAATGCAGCCCTTCCTTTTGTGCTGCTTCATTCCTTCCTGCAGCAACTGGGTTTTCTCTATGTCATGGGAAGAATGACCCCTGGCAGCTCCAGGTGTCCATTTCCTGTCTTCTCCAGAGCAGCCAGAAAACATATTTCTTGTCCAGTCTCAGCATAGAAATCCCAGAAGACAGAATACAATGATTGGTTTGGAGGTCTCCCCTGTGTTTACAAGGTTAGGCCTTTCTATACATGAAGAACTAAAGAGGAAATTGTTGTAGGACAAGCAGATAAACATGTAGCCTAATCATGTTCATCCACCATAACAACTGGCCCTCCCACATGGTCACACTATCCAAGGAAATTGGAAGAGAATATTGCATCTATTCCTCTGTTTAGGCAGGCCTCTTGTAAATGAGAATGAATTATTTAATACTAGAGGCCCCGTGCACAAATCCATGCATGGATGGGGTCCCAAAGGGGAGTTGGGGGTTGGGGGAGCGGGATGCAATCGGCTTTCCAGACAGGCAAGTGGAATGCCCTTGCTGGCCCAGAATCCTGATCTGTCCTGCTAACATTCACACTGGTTATTGGGAGTCACCTGGCGGCCACTTTTATATTGTTTCTTCCTGGCAGAGCGTCCAGAGAGGGGAAGCAGCTGCAGTGCCACAGGCTGACTTCTGGGAGATGAGTAGCACTGTCCTCAGTGCCTGGCCTGTTCTCTAGAGATTGGACCTGCAGGACTACTGAGGGAGTGAGTGGCTGCTGCTGGGCTAGTGGGCCTCCAGGAAGAGTTGGTCAGCTAAGCAGCGCTCCAGCTGTAGGAGTGTGCTGACCACCAGGGGGAAGCTCTTGCATTGAACATTTGCCCCCTGGTGGTCATTGTACATCATCGTATCCAGTCATTCTGGTCATTCTGGTCACTTAGGCTTTTATATATAGAGATATCCTATTTCATGTTCTAGATTTCACAGCTCCTTTCAGCTATTTTTCAAGAACTTTTGCATTCCTGATGTTACAATTGACACTTCAAAGAAGATAGACATGCACTGTTACATCTTCCTCTGACCATATCTTTCTTCGGTCAAATAATTCCAATTTCTTAGTTCCTCCTCAAAACCCAATGACTGAGACTTCACTTTTTCTTTTATCTTTTTTTTTTACACTTCCATTGCATTTATATATTTTGTTGTAAAATTTAAAGCACACCTTCTTAATGTATAAAATTCAGAATGTAGCCAAAAACAGTTGGGCTCAGTGGATAGAGCGTTGGCTTGCAGACTGAAAGGTTCCAGGTTTGATTCCGGTCAAGGGCATGTACCTTGGTTCCGTGCACATCTCCAGTAGGGGGTGTGCAGGAGGCAGCTGATCGATGTCTAATCGATGTTTCTAACTTTCTATCCCTCTCCCTTCCTCTCTGTAAAAATTCAATAAAATACATTTAAAAAATATTTTTTAAAAAAAATTCAAAAATAAAATTCAGAATGTAGCACTAGACGATGATCCATATAATTCTGGCTATATTTAGAATTAACATTGGAATCAGATTCACTTAAGAAGAAATTTTAGCTCTGCTACTTATTCAAAATTGTATGATCTATAAATAATTAGCATTCTCATTTATAAATGAGGATTGTAAAATATTCATTTAGTACATATTTATTCAAAGTGTTAGTGATTGCCATGCAATGGCTTTGCCATTGGAGAAGAGAGATGCCTGCTATTTTTCATGTGCTCCAGCCTGAAAAAAATGTAAATAATTGTGCAGAGTCTGAGATTTTACCCAATTAACAAACTAACAAGTTATTCTGCCATAGGTGCTAATAGAAGACTCTCAACTGCTGGCTCTGAGACAAATATTTCTCATGGCACAGCAGGCAATGTGAATTTTATGTTCATATCAGTTTCCCTTGGCCCGCAAGTGTCATGGAGACAATGTGAGGCACTCAAGGGGGATGTTGCACACACATTGAGCTTATGCTCCAACTAGGATCGCTAATCTTAGGAAACACTCTAATAAAAGGACTGCTAGCAAACCTGTTCCCACTTGCCCCCAAGGGAGATATTATCTTTATTATCCTAGTCAGGGAAGAAATATGTCCTCCAACCCAGAAGGAGATAGTAGCTTTAACTTCTGGATGCTTGCTAGGCAAGTATCCTTGGAAAGATAGCCCAGCAGAAAAGCTGTCACAGATGTATAGAAACTCCATGGAGAATTCCCCTCCAACAAAAAATCCCAGGGACGAAATTAAGTCATGTGTCCATCTTGGGCCAAGTACAGTACTTTGTCCAAGGAGTGATTAGTATTATTGGCTCTGCTCAAGGTGACTTCCCACCCAGAGACAGGGGTCAAGGTCACTTACTAAGATATTAAGAGAAATGTGCTTGGCAAAGATGTTACATTTTTTTATGATGCAGTTTGGATAGTAAATTTTAAAACTGAAGAGGTAGGATAGGGCCAGATTATGAAGAATTATGTAGGTTATATGAAGGAGTTTGAAATTTTTTCTATATGCAATAGCAATTTTATTGTATCATTCAATAATGGAGTAGTGTTAGTGATAACTTTTGAAAGATCACATTAGAACAGATTGTAGAGGTTGGTAGGAGAAAGTAAATGAGGAGAGAAGTTAGGGACTATTACAATAATCTAGGTAAAAGATAACAGAGGCCTGAATCGAGTTAGTGTGGTTGGAGAGAAATGGGCAAACTTAAAAATATTTTGGTGGCATCTATAGGGAGAGAAGGCAGACTCAAGGACAAACTTTGTCTTTTGTTTTGGAAAACGTAGTGAATTGAGATGCAGAACCTAGAAAGGTAAATGGGGTTTAGTTGGGAAAAACAAATACAGCTTTGAAAATTATGAATTTGAGGTAAGGCAGGTCATAGAAAACGAGGCCAAGTAAGTGAGTTAGATGTCTCTAATACATGGGTGGGAAGAGGGCTAACCAGAGAGACTACCTCTAGAGAAAACCTGAAGAACACAGATATTTTTTGCTGAAACCGGCTTGGCTCAGTATATGGAGTGTTGGCCTGCGGACTGAAAGATCTCAGATTCGATTCTGGTCAGGAGCATGTATCTTGGTTGTGGGCACATCCTCAATATGGGGTATGCAGGAGGCAGCTGATCGATGTTTTTCTCTCATTGGTGTTTCTAACTCTCTCTCTCCCTTACTCTCTGTAAAAAATCAATAAAATATATTTTTTAAAAAAAGAACACAGATATTTTAAGGAGAGCATAAGAGAAACCTGCAAAAAACAAAAACAAAAGTGAGAAAGAGTAGCCTGGATGGTAAGAAGAAAAGTAGAAACAGATAGCATGATGAAATTCAAAAGATGATTCGGGAATAGAAATTGGCCTCACTTTTTTTTTAAATGCCATGATATGGAGGTACCACAGGTTAATACAAGAACTAAAAGCAAAACAAAAAAACCAAAGCAGTTAAATGATGTCAAATCCTATAGAACAAACTTCTTTAGTTGAGTGGGGAGAGAGGAATTCCATCAACCTTAAAGGACCACTGTGGGATACAGTGGTCCTATTAACACACTCCTGGTTCTATGACATTAAGTCTCAGTAATTTTTCTTTATAAATCAAGTCATTGTGACTTGCATGCGGCCAGGTCATACTCTTACTCCTAGATCTTTTTTTTTTGTGCTGCACTGTACTTGCCCCTAAGAAACGAGCCTCCCTCGCTTCTGATTATATTACTGGTACCAAGTTCTTTGACTTACTGGTTGCACCAGAAGTCACAGATTAATTGACAAGATAAATACAAGTGAAAATTTATTTCTGCTCATCTCATTAATGTAGATTAACTCTGGCCGATTAGTTCTATTCCAAATATTAGCTAAAATGGCTCTATAACTTGTGCCATCCTGAGTGTAGTATGGTTTGTGATTATTGCTTCTTAGTGGGGAATATGACAGGGTTTTGCTGCTGTTTATTATGTGTGTGTGCATGCACATAAGACACTCATGTTTCTCTGTTTCTTTTTTCTTCCCCAGAACTAGCTCAAATAAAATAAAAATTCTTAGCTTTTTCTTTAGGACAGAGAAAGGGAAAAATCACATATCAATTAAGTAGAGGAAGAGATACGGAATATAACAGGTTAGGCATTGTATAATTCATTAATGTATATTGGTTCCACTTAAATTTTTCCTTTTAGGAAAAAGAATGTTTAAAATAAAAAACTATTAAAAACTCACATACTTTAAAAGATTGATCACTTTCTTTTTATAGTTTTATTGACTATTACCAAGTTTCAATGTTTCAAATAATTAAATACTGTAACTGGGACATTAAAAATACAAACTAATTTACCAAAATAATTGTATTTTGAATATTATGTACAATATTATACATTTTACATTACATAAAGGGCTTTTATACATAAAAGTAAAATTTGATTTATGATTATTGAAAATCCAAAATATAGCTGAACAAACATTCCTATGCATATATACGCAATCACTCAATTGGGACAATCAGAACCATACATGAGTGTGGTTACTAAAAAAACAAATTTACATTCATACAACAGTAGGAATTGAAATGTTTTTTTATTATTATTATTACAAAACCACACACATGAATTATATAACCTGATTTTATATATCTAAAAATTGTTATGCTTAAGATTGAAATGTTTCTCTCTCAAGGGAATTTTTATTTTTAAATTCTTTATTTTAAGGAATTTTTGTAATTCATCATCATTAAAATGCCTCTCTGGGGGCATAATAGAGACCCAACCTCATGGAGCAAAAAAATCATCAGGGTCTATCCTACCACCATGTGTATCTCACCATATAGTTTTTAAAATATAATTCTATTCAATTATACATTTTGGTATGCCTTTATAAATTCTTGTCATCAGAGATTACTTATTGAGGCATAGAGTTTACAAGGGGAAATATCTATTACTGTAGGGAACTAGATAATGAAACAAGAATTTTGCTAGGTCGCTGTGGAAAAATAATGGAATGGGAGCTCATGTAGAAAACACTACCCATACACAGTCAATTATTTACTAAACAACATGTCAGTCCTTCAAAAAGGTTACTACACTAAGGTGCCATATCCTGTTTGAATATTGAAATCTTTAAGTCCAGAATATGTAATATGAATTTAGTACTATCTCACTTTTAAATTTAATTCAAGAAGAAGGGTTTTGATTTTAAGTAAAGCCAAATATTTTTCAAACTGATGTGACAAGTCTGGAAAACAATGTCACTCTGTACATGAATCTTATCCCAGCAACACACAGACGGGTGAAAAGTCTATCAGATTATATATACACATAGAACCTCAAAAAGGGAGCAGTTAGTAAATGGGCCATTCTCTGTAAATTCCGAACAACGATTTTTGCAGTATTTCTTATTTTGAAATCCTGTAGTTTATCAAAGGCAAACAACATACAACACCTGGAAACTAGGATAGAAAAGTAACAAGTTGAAGCATATACAAAATCTATGTCCTTTCCAACATCCAATAATCACTGAAAAAAAAGAGATTCAGAGCCTAAATTTCTCTTTCTTGCTTGGGTTTAGCTTGAATATAAAAGAAGCTCTAACCTAGGTTATTAAAATATATTTATATAAATGTATGTGCATTTCTAATATAAAAGTTTTAAAAAAGCCTAAATTCTTAATTTTTATAATTAAATATCCTAGAGTTCAGTAGGCAGGTTTATTTCTGAGCAGCTTGTAAGGAATTTGTCCGCCGAGTGCTGTCTGAGAAATTGGAGGGATGGCGGGCGGCTACATTTCAGCTCTTTGCTGTGATTTCTCAGCACCAGCTGCCCCGTCCTCCTCCTCCTCCTCCTCTTCCTCATAGTGTTCCTCTCGGCCTTTGGGGTGGTTGTCATCTCGAACTTCTTGTTCCTCTCCATCATTGTTTTTCTCATCGGCCTTAAAATTAAAAGAAAAAAACAACACCTAAGAGATAGGGCACAGAGTTAAGTGAGATAAATAATTCCCTCTTTAAAAAAAAGGTAATGCCCTAGCCAGTTTGGCTCTGTGGATAAAGCATCAGCCTACAGCCTACAGTAGGGTCTGGTTTCAATTCTGGTCAAGGTCATGTACCTTGTTTGCAGGCCCGATCCCCGTCCCGGTCAGGATGGGTAACAGGAAGCAACCAATCAGTGCTCTCACATCAATGTTTCTCTCTGTGTGTCTCTCCCCCTCTCTTCCACTCTGTCTAAAAATCAATGGAAAAAATATCCTTAGATGAGGATTAATAAATAAGTACATTTTTAAATGATGAGAAGTTACTCATTTTTGGAAGAAATAAGTGAAGAAAAATGTTCCAAGAAGCAACAGTGCTACAGTCTTTCTTAATCTTCATATTGTCACAAATTTTCCTGGGTCTAGGTTAGTGTGTTAAACTCTGTGGCACCTTAGATGTACTGACTGATATCTATCCAACCATATATACACATATCTCCTACACATGCACAAACATGCGAAATAGAAATACACATCCTAAACGTACATTTTCATCATTTTCACCATAGGTCTCTTCAGCATTATGTTCCAATTCCCTTTTTTTCTCTTCAGTCAAATCTTCCTGAACCTAAAACAAATCAAATATACTGGGGGTTGCTTTGAGCACTTATAAACATATTCTGATTTCTAAAGAGTTCATTTAAAGTAGCAACAAAATTAAACTAAAACTAAATTTGAAAAAAAGATAAGTCAAAGAAAGATTTGATTTTTCTATTACCTATGAAGAAGTGGATAATACACCTACTATATAAAAATCTTACTCAACTGTCTTCTGTACCTGGATGCATACCTGGCACACTGCAATTGCTTAATAAATGCTGTTGATTAAATGAATAAATGAATCAATGCAAAAATATCTGCTCTGTAAAGGCACAGAAAACAGACTTTATGACTTACATATAAGACAGGAGAAAAATTATATAATTAAGAACAAACTTTTCTGTCTAAAATATCCAGAGCATAGAACATGATAATTTTAATTTCTTCATAAAATAGCTATTAAACTGCCTCAAATCCTTGAATCTCTTCAGTGTTCCAACCTGACACTTCTGTTTTACATAGTTTTCTGTAATGTATATTATCACCACTACGTCATTGATCCCAATTATTTTTCAAAATGCACATCAGAGAAATCACCAAATATTTTTGTTAAATAATATCTATTTAGTGATCACATTTTACAAAATATAGGATTTAGAAAATATTTTCTAACTTAGCTGTTTTGAAAACCAAATGAATGGTTTTATAGAGTGAGTTTTATAGACAGTGTTATAGAGTGAGTTTTCTAGAATAACACATAAAATGCCTGATTTTTAAAAATATTTCTTTTGGTACAGAGGGGCGATGTGTTAAAAATCCCAGAAACTGGCAAGGGAAGAAAGTAGGCAGGTGTTCTAATTAAGGAGCAAGAAAGTAAGGGCTGTCCCAAGATGCTTAGCCAAGGTACAAGAGGAATAAATCCCAACCTACCAGACAAGCTTTGGAGTGAACCTGGTCTGTTAGGAGTCTACAAAGATGATCCTTCAAAGTTGCCCTAGATAGAGTTCAGCCTTCATGAACCTTTCTTACCAGACTAACACCATCTGGATTCACACTGGCACAAAATAAATTCATTATGGGGACAGAGGCATAGAACATTTTTTATAGTCACCTCTCTTGGTGGGGTGAGCTAGATACACATTGCACCAGCTGGCTCTAGCTGTGGTCCCTGACATTGTTCTGCCCTTAGTCACAGAACCTCATTACAACATTCCCCAGGACAATGGGATGAAAACGATGAAGCACTTATTTCAGATTACATTAAGGTCTCACTAATTGGAACATCATTAAATTGCTAAAATGTCCTGGTCAATTTCAGTGATTAGATATGTGTCTTCTACAGTCATAATAATGAAAATATACTAGTGAAAAATAACATGGCTTAGTTGGGATCGGAAGGAAACTACATTATGGTGCAAAGAATATGTAAAAAGTGTTGGCACACTTTTTCTGTAAAGGTCCAGACAGTAAATTCAGCTTTCTCGTCCATACCGTGTAGCAACTACCCAGGCTCTACCACTGTAGTTGCAGAGGCAGCCTCTGACAGTAAGCAAATAAAAAATCATGGCTGTGTTCCACTAAGACCTCATTTACAAAACAGACTGAGGCCAGTAGTTTGCCAACCCCTAACACAGACTGTGGAGTCAGACAAACCTGGACAAAAATATTAGTTCTGAAACTCTCCTGGCTATATAAACAATGAGGTCATTTGTTTTTATTATAAAAATTTTTAAGCACAAAGACAATTTCATGAACTCTTAATAGTCATCAGCAATGTTCAAAAGTCATCACAATGTTGCCACACCGGCATCACCTATTGCTTTTCTTTATTTTGTGATGAATTATTCTTCAGCATTTTTAGACACCATATAATTTCACCCCTACACATCTCAGTATATATCTCTAAAAACAATGGACTTTTCTTATATAATCATAATGCCTTTAAAACACCTGCTAGCCCTTTTGGCTCAGTGGATAGAGTGTTGGCTTGTGGACTAAAGAGTCCTGGGTTTGATTCCATTCAAGATGTGTCTCTCTTCCATCGATCTTTCTCTATATCTCTCCCCCTCCCTTCTACTCTCTCTAAAAATCAATGGAAAAATATCCTCACCTGATAAACAACCCCTCCCCCCCAAAAGATGGTATGGTATCATCTAGTGTCTAGTCCTTACTACATCTTCCTGATTGTCTTACAAATGTTTATGAACAGTTGGTCTGTTCTAGTCATCATCCAAACAAAGGCCACAGGTCACTTAGATGCTATTCCTCTCTTTTTTTCCTCAAGCAATGAATCAATGTTCCTGATTTGTTGTTCTATAGAAAGAAACATGTTCTGGACTTATTTGTTTCTTTAAGGCAATAGTTAACTCATTCCTTTAGCCCTGACATTTCTTATAAAAGTTAGCTTAAAGCTTGGATGAATTCAGATTCAATTTGCAAAGTAAGGGTTTTTCAGAATTCCTATTTGCATCACATCGGGAGGTACAATGATTGTCCCATTTTCAGTGAGACTAAGGTTGTTCAGTGAGCCTGATGGTGACAGCCTGATCCCTTCATGGTAAAATTCCAAGACTTTCATTCATCTTGTGATATCAACCATTGATGATTGGTCTCAAATCAATTGTTTTAATTAGGGCTTACAGAAACGGTGACTTTATAATTCTATCATTCATTCTGTATTCACTGACCTCTATGAAGAAGAACTTTAACATATCAATTTTAGTTACCTGCGTAATTGCATGCTGTATATACTTAATTATGGCAGCCTTTAAAAGCAGACCTCAGCATGTTCTAATCATGGTTCTAACAATAACAAACTGTGTGACCTTCAATATTTTAGCTACCCTCTCTGCAGCTCAAATTTCTTATCTGTAAAATAAAAAGGTTGGATAAAATCTGTCATTTTTGTGTGTGGGGGTTGGGGGGGAAGGAAGTCATGGATCCTTTCAAGACTTTGGTAAGAAAGTTGCTAGCAAATGCGTATAGATACACATCATTTTGCCCAGGAGTTTCAGGAGGTTCAGACTTCCCACAGTCTACCTGCAACCATCTGTCCTAGGATTGTGGCTCTAAATAGTGTGCTGCTGAATCAGCATCAGCTGGGGGCTTGTGTACAATTCTGCCTTCTAGGGTGTACCATAGATAAGATCAAAATCTCTAAGGTAAGGTCCACCTAGTATTTGTATTTTTCACACACTCTCCAAAGTGATTCTTAGCCATAGCAAAGATTAAGAGCTACTCTTTCGAGTGACATGAATACTGGCTAGAATGTCTCTGGCTAGAATGATAAACACCCTTTTTATGAGTTCTTTCTTCTCTTTTCTTGAGATGTTGTAGAAATGTGGGCTGTTTACCATATGTCAATATAATATGAGGAGGGAAGTACAGAATGAAATTAGTCTTTAATTTAGGGAGCCCACAAATGAAAATTTTCTAATTTTTCAGATTTATAGATATACTCTATTACCCTAGTAATATATTCTTCATGTTTGGGGCATATGAAATTCAAATTCATCTTAGAGGCATTACTGAAAAAGAAAAAAAATGATATAGAGTTTCTAATTTTAAAATATGCTTAGACTAATAACCATTAGTCTAAATCAATGAATCTAGTTCAGAAGCCAAATGTTAGTACCTTTTTACATGCAGACACACCAATTATGTCTTTCACATTCAGCCCTCTTTAGCATCCTGTTAAAACTGATGCAAAGATTTTGTTAGCAATTTCCCAACACTGCTCCTCATTCCTCATTTTTGTTCACTGAACTCTGGTGTTTTAAGCATTTTAAAAACGGTCCCTATGTGATGTGGCAAAATTAAATCAATAGCCAAAACAAACAGGTTGACTGCTGTGGCCCGTGGGACTAAGTTGGTTGGCTGTCGTTCTATGCACCAAAAGATTGCTGGTTCCATTCCCAGGTGGAGGCCTTGATCCCTGTGCAGGAGTCAGCTGATCGATGTTTCTTTCTCTCTCCATCTCTAAAAATCAATTTTATAAAACTTTTTAAAAAGTTAAATTTTTTTAAAAAGCAAGTCTACTGAGCCTGAAGTGGGTTTTGCTTAGCTACCCTGACCCTGTCTCTGGATGTTATGGGATCAGCAAGGAATCAGAAGGCTGAAATGTAAGTAGTCGAGAATGCTGGATCCAAACAGGTGGATGGAATGTGTCCAAGGAAAGGCCTTCAGCAATGTCAGCCATAGTGATGGGCACCACTGCTTGCTGAGTATACTCAACAGAAGCATTTCTGCCGGATGGGCAACTCTTGATGGGGTGGCTCACAGTCCACCACTCACGGTGCCACATAACCTGTGCTTACTCTCTTGTGCGTGTTCAGAGCAATCCATTTCCAGTTACGCTGGGAAAACTGAGCACTCAGAGTTGTTAAGCAGTCATTCTATCTACCTTCGTTTTTTGAGAACTTAATTTTAAAGCACCCAGAGTATGTTTTTGGGTAATGTCATAATTTGTCATTTCTCATAAATACATTAAAAAAATCTGGGAAGTAAGCAACAAGAGGATAAGATCACCATATAAATGTCTTTCACTTAATCCCGAACAAGAAACAACGAATCCTGTCAATAACCATCATTTTTCTGCCTTTGAAGGGTGACTGACACCACTGCATTCAGACAAAAGAAGGCGGGGATGGTGCAAATTTCCTAAAATCACACTGGTTTGGGGTTCTCTGCTCTCAGAGGTCAAGGCACAAATCTGATATAGACTGCACCTCTGAACAGGTATTGCCCCAGCAAGATGCACTTCCTCTGGAATAAGGAATCCCACCAGAGCAGTGAGCTGCACAGCCCAGGGTGGGTGGGGCAGCTAGGAGACCCTGAGGCTAGATGCTGACAACAGCAGAGTACACTACCCAGTATCCTATAGTTTCCCTCGTGCCCCACAGTGTCACATACACAGTCACTGACAAGCAACACAATATGCATTCTCTCATTCTGCAATCCTCTTTATTTTTCTCACTTTGCCCCTGCCTGCTAAGATCTTTGTCTCTGACTGTTAGTCGTCCTCAAAGGTATTTGGGAACCACTGTTCTCTGCTCCCCCCGCTCCCTCAAGGGGAAGAATGGGGACCCATTGGAGGAGGTGGAAGATCTAATAATCATCAGCTCAGGAACCACAAGAAAAAGACAACACAGCCTGGACAAGGGAGGCTCAGGGGCAGAGAGGAAAGTTGCCCAGGGAAGAAGAAAGGCACATGGGGCTTCCTCAGAGTTCACCAGGCAACATCCTGAGGAGAAGGTGTGGCAACCTGGAGCCTATGCAACAGCGGGTTAGAAAATGGGGATGCAGATGTCATCCACAGGAGATCTGGGCAAGGAACTGGCCAAAGAGAAGCAGGACCTGGCTTGGTGCAGCGAGGAAAAGGGTGCTGGCAGCTCTGCACCCAGAAGGGGGAGTCTGGGCTTGAGGGAGGGGCTGCTGAGGGTGAGGCACTGACCTCTGCCTAGTCCCCAACCTCCCCCCCACGCCTGCCACATCCTTGTGTCTGTCAGTGTTCTCTTTCTAACCTTGATCCTTCTTGGATCACAGGATTCTCTCTCCACCTTAACTGACATAATAGAGAAGTGAAAAATCATCAGTAAATGCTGATTAAAATTTCATGTTTACCCTCTGAATTTTTAAAAAGAAACCAAGGTGAATCATTCCTCTTTTAATCCCTCAAAGATTCCTGGAATCTGCCATAATGATATAAAGTAATATTAGTCTAGACATCCTGTTACAAGAGAAGTCCAGATACTATCTATCCTGCCAAATGCCTTAATATTCAAGGCTGCGAGTTCCTTTAATGCTCTTTTCTGATAAGACACATCAGAAGGAACAGCAGGGTGAGAAAAGAGAAAATGAAAAGATCAAGCCAGATCGAGTGTATGTGACTAGAGATGTGTGTTGCCAACAGCTATAAAGAGCGACATCCTTTTGTTTTCCTGGCATAAGCCCAAATTTTAGCATTAGCTTTAAACGCTAACAAATGGAATAAACATGAGAAAGTAAACTTAGTCAAGGGAACTGTGTATGGGGGGCAGCAGGACAGGTGTTCTGAGCAGGGTCTCAGGGATAGCTGTGCACTGAG
>JAAGEH010002466.1:0-24735 GCA_011751065.1 Lasiurus cinereus | reverse complement strand
ACACACACACACACACACACACACACACACACACACACACACACACATCTTAACATCTCTGGTCAAGTCAGTAACTTTTATGAGGAAAGGAAGGGAAGCAAGTATGTACAGGCAGCATCCTATCTGATTTTGTTAAGGATCTTGGTGACAGTGTGTTGAATTCCTCTGGTCGGTCAGCTCCTGCTCACATTGAACTGAAACTACTGGTCCCTAAAATGTACTTAAATTGAGGTTGTTAGCAGGCATTTTCTTTTCTCTGCTTCTGTTTTAACATGTTTGTTAGTAAATTTACTTTGTTTAGTACAAGATCATATATTTTTTATTCTCTGTTACAGACCCACCGTTAGTCTTGCCCATCTCAGTAAATGACAATTACATTCCTTGTAGTACTCAATTAAAAATCCATACTTCACACTTGACTTCTTTCTCTCACATCCAATATTTGATACATCAGCAACTCTACCTTTAATATAACTTGAAATTATGCTATTATTCTGTGCAATATCCTCCAATGGCTTTCCTTTCCATTCTGAGAATGAGCTAACATCCTTAAATGATCTACCAAGCCCACAAGATCTGGCTTCCTAATTATTATCTCTCTGATGTTTGCTCCACACTCTCATTTATGTGACCTCAGTTCCATTGACCTTCTTGCTGTTCTTCAAATATATCAGACATGCTCTTGAATAGGACCTTTGCAATTGCTGCTCTCTCTTCTGGGTAGTTCTCCCCTCAGATATTCATGATATAGTTCCTATCTTTTTCCAGTCCTCTACTTAAATATTTTCTCGGTGAGACCTTTCCTGCTCACACTATCCCGTTACTTTTCTCTTTTCTTAATTAATATATATTTTTTAAAATTTTAGAGACAGAGGAGGAGGGGTGAGAGAGAAAGAGAGACAGAAGAAAGAGAGAAAGACATCATCAATATGAGAGAAAAACATTCATTGGCTGCCTCCTGCATGCCCCCCAACTAGGCATGTACCTTGACCCGGAATTGAACCAGTGACCTTTTGGTGAGCATGGGATAATACTCAACAATCTGAGCCACTCTGTTCATATCTGCTTTTCTCTTTAGTAAACTGGTAAATCCTGTATTTTACTTAATATTCCTTGATTATTATTTTTACATCCAAACTGGAAAATATGTTTCATATCTCCAGGTTCTAGAACAGTGTCTGATGTGCAAGATTCAATAAGTAGTTGCTGAAAACTGAATTATAAACCTGACCTCTTTCTTTTATTTTATCAGCATCTCCCTCTTTTCTACATCATTCCTATTCTACCAGCATACAAACAGAATTTTAATATCCTCATCTTAAAAGGAAGAACCTCCCTTAGGTCTCCCCATGCTACCACCCACATTCTCTGCTACTTGAATAGCAAAACTTAATGTAAAAGATATAGGTACTATTTCCTCTTTCCAACATTTCATCTATGACATATCTTATTTCCTCTTTCTAACATTTCATCTATGACATATCTTGCTCATATAAGGTTCAAATGTCCCCTTGCTTCTCTTGTATTTTTGTTTGTTGTTGTTGCTATATAACATTCACATCTTTGTCTCCTTTGTATTCAAACTTCGTAACAGCATTCACAATGGTTGAACTCTTGCAAGATGATGAGTCACCATTTCTGTTTTGGGTGCCTTCTACTACATTCTTACTCACTTGCTCTGAGAGAATGTAGCTGCCATGTGGTGAGAAGCCAATATGGCAAATAAATGATGTTTTCAGTCAAGAGCCATCAAGGACCTAAAACCTGCCAACAGCTGCATGAGTGAGTTTAAAAGGGATCTTTCCTCAGTCAAGCTTCGAGGTGACTACAGCCATGGAACCACTGAGATAAGCTGTGTACAGAACTGTGAGATAATCATAGTTTTATTTCCAACAATTAAGCTTGGGGAAATCTACTACACAACTACAGTTAACATATCAAATAGGAAATATCTTCAGTAGGGTGGATTTGTGTAGAATATTTAATGGGAGATTTATAATCAGAACCAGAATAAAGAAAGAAAAACCTCCACAGTTCAAAGAGGATCATAGCATAGAAAACTGCTAAGAAAACTTTACTTACTTTTAAATTTTGTCTTATTTCCACCATTTTTTAGATACTGAGACATTTTAAAAAATACCTTTCAGATTCTCTTTCCCCTGCCACCTATTTAGTTGTGTTATAGAGGGATACCAAGACTAGGAATGAAACATCAATTTGAAGAAACAACAATTACCAGATTAGCTATAGTCTTATACTTTAATACAACCTAAGAAGAAAGTGTATCTTGCATAATATAGTTTTTCTATATATGGGTTCTGATTATAATATATAATTCTGATTCATAAAGAGATCACCAAGGGGTCTAGAGTAACTTCAGTTGTTTATTTCCAGTAATAATAGCTAAGTCATTTCAACTGAACTTCAAATATTCATATAAATTTCATTGTTTATATAGGAAAGTAAATTGTTTGATTACCAGTTGCCAAGATTACTGTTTGAAAAGTTAGTTTTCTGAAAGTATTGATATGTATATACTCCAAGAACAATAAATTATAAAAGTGGAAATTATATGACTTGTCAGTTCATTATGCTTGGAAAGATTTGAAGGATGAATTAAATTTTATAAAACATATTGAATGTATTATATATTTTCACAATATCTTTAAGTTACTTCAAATGTATGAAGAGAAAAAATCATTTTAATTTTCTGTATCCAAAATGCAATTTTATTTCTGGGCTCATTCAGCAGAGGAGAAATAATTTTGACATTTGCCGTTTTAATATATGGTTTAATATGACTAAAAGTCTTTGTGGGGAATTTGTGTTTGTTGATTTAAAAGTTTATGTTGAACAGTTTGAAAGGATGAGGACTACTTTTACAGCTGAGGGGAAAACAGACATTTGGAACTGAACTGCAATCTGAATTAACAGATTGGGGAACCTCTGCTCATATGATTAATATAGACTTGCCTGTGATATTACTTGTAAGCACAGAAATAGCATCATATCACTTAATTCAAGAAACTTCCATGTCTAGGGTCATGCCAATAAAGATTGGGTGATAGGAAGTGGTAGAGTGGTGGGAGGACTGACAGAATTTTAAGAGTAATTTTTAGCAACTCTTAAAAAAGCAACTTATAAACATCTAATGCAATTTTTATATTTTAAAAAATTTAGTCTATTGTGTTAATCATATAGGTATCTTATTTTTTTAATTGTGAATCTTTTATTCTGAAATATGTTTGTTTTATGAATTTGTCACATGTTGACTTACATTCATAGCAGATAAAGTAGATCTATTCAATTGAGGATTTATTTATAATAGGTGGTATATCATAAGCATTTTAACTCAATTATTTTTTGTGACTAGTGACCAGAAAGATTATGCTTAAGGGTATAAATTTAAGACAATAATTCACCAATGTAAATATCTTAGCATAAGCATGTAAGGCAAAGGGTATATAAATTTTATTAATGTGAATTAGTTAATGCAACTCAATTAATGTTTAAAATATATATTAAGATTAAAAAATAATAATGTTACAGAAGAAAAATAATCAATTTTCATGTATTATTGTCAAGTACTTAAATACCTATAATTTGTTTGATGATAATGATCATTATTGTATATATTTTCAAGACTAGGGTGTATCTAGAAGTTAACAATATAATCTATCATAAAATGCAATTGGTGCATCTGGTGTTTATAAAAATAAAAATGTAATTTAATGTAATACTTTTTTTCTCAGTTGATACTTTGTTTATAATTCTTTGTTTTTAAAACATTTTTGGCATTTATTTTGGCATTTATCTGTCCAGAATTTTTTGTTGTTGCTAGGATAGAATTTTCTTTATATCTGAGTTAAAGTCACCATTTGGGAATAGAATGTTTCTTAGAAAGATTAAAGCAGCACTTTGAGCCATTGAAACTGTAATATTATTTTGAAAAAAAAAACATTTTAAGAGGTTTATATAAAATAAATTGTATCTACAGTTAGGATAAAGTAAGAATTGCACTTCCAGAGATGCATAAATTTTTGTTGAAGAGAATTTCCCTTTGGTTCATTGTTATTAAGTTATGTGAGTTATGAGCTCTTGCATTTTCTTTGGCGTCATCTATCATTGGCTATGTCACACATGGAATTTGACGATACTAAGAACCAGGGACATTGTGTGTTTGTTGGGCCCACTTTTCTACACTGGGGACTCACTGATGATTAGATCATACTCACAGAGATTCCCAATTAAAAAATAATAATAATTATAAAATAATAATAAAACTTTGCTTTCAAAGACATATTGATACTTGGGATCATCTTCCTTGAGTGTGTAAAATGTTGTATTCCATTTGAATGCCATTAATTTTGATCTGATGAGTCAATCTTATGTGAAGAGTTGCTTATAATAATTTCCTGTTACCTTTCACTGACTGAATCCAGAATTTATTTATTTTTTAATTATTGCCTGAGGATATGTTTTTATTCATTTTAAAGGGAAAGGGAAGAGATTGAAGGAGAAAGAGAAACATCAAAGTGAGAGAGAAACATCAATTTGGTTGTTTCCTATTGGTGCCCTGACTGGGATAGAAACCACAACCTAGTGTGTGCCCTGACCTGGAATAGAATCTGCAACCTTTTGGTGTAGGAGACAATGCCCGAACCAACTAGGCCACCTGGCCAGAGCCAAAAATTTTAATGGAAAACATTTAGTTTTAGGATTTTATGATTTTGGATTGAACCACTAATTATTGAATATATTTAATACAAAATAAAAATTAAAAATGGATCTCCCAATTGACCCAGCAATCCCAATCTTAGGAATTTATCCTAAGAAATTACAAACACCAATCAGAAAGGATTTATGTACCCCTATGTTCATAGCAGCACAATTTACAATAGCTACAATTTGGAAACAGCCTATGAGCCCGTCAGCAGATGAGTGGATCAGAAAACTGTGGTACATCTACACAATGGAATTCTATGCTTCCATTAAAAAGAAGGAATTCTTACCATTTGCAGCAACCTGGGTGGAACTGGAGAGCCTTATGCTTAGTGAAATAAGCCAGTAAATGAAGAAGAAGCACCACATGATCTCACCTATTTGTGGATAATAAAGAACATTGTAAACTGATGAACAAAAGGATAAATACAGAGGCAGTAAAGCATCAAACACACTGTCAAATTATAGCAGGAAGATTAAGGAGAGGTGGGGTAGATAAGAGATCAATCAAAGGACTTGTATTTATGCATATAAGCATAACCAATGAACGTAGACACTGGGGAGTTGGGGTATACATGGGAGGGAGGGGAGGCAATGGGGAGATATGTATACATGTAACACAATAAAAAAATAATGATATAATTCAGGAAAGGCAAGTCATTCACAGATAATTCATTAAAATCCCATGGTTGTCAGAATTTTCTATTTCCATACAATTTTGCGCCAATGACTGGTAAAAACTTTCACCAAGATTCTTCAGTTTTCTTTTTCTTTCCTATTGTAGCATCACAAACAAAAATTCATTATATAATTAATTTTATGTTGATATTTATTATTAAATTAAACAACTATGTTGTTGTTGTTGTTATTGTTGTTGTTGTTTTCTCCAAAAACCCCAGGGTCAATCAACAAATGATATGTTCTTAATTTTCAGAAGTTCAAAATCTCATCCTAAACCTGGCCTGTGTGGCTCAGTTGGTTGGGTTTCATCCTGTGCATTGAAACATTACTGGTTTGATACCCAGTCAGGGCACATGCCCGGGTTGCAGGTTCAATACCTGATAGTGGGCATGCAGGAAGCAGCAGATTGATATTACATTTCACATCACTTTTTCTTTTCTCTCCCTTCCCCTTTCTCTCTCTCTAAAAATCAATAAACTATTACTTTTTAAAAATATATATTTTATTGATTTTTTTTACAGAGAGGAAGGGAGAGAAAGAGAGATTTAGAAACATCGATGAGAGAGAAACATTGATCAGCTGCCTCTTGCACAATCCCCACTGGGGATATGCCCGCAACCAAGGTATATACATGCCCTTGATCAGTTTCGAACCTGGAATCTTTCAGTTCGCAGGCCAACGCTCTATTCACTGAGCCAAACTGGTCAGGACAATAAACTATTTTTTTTTTTAAATATCATCCTGAGTTTCTCTATACTGCTAAATTAAGCTATATCTATGTCTGCTTGTAGAGGGTAGGAAAGATGAAAATTCAAATAGGTTGTTATCACTGCACTTCATAAAATGTATACTATTTAAGTCTCATTTATAGTGGATTCCCTATTGTAGTCTTTATCTCCCTGATTTAAAACACTGACACTCTTTTTGGTTTGGCAGTGTTCTCCATTTGTGTTAAGTTTCAGTAATTGCTCTCATATCTCTGGGTAAAACATCTCATTTGATTACTAGACCAAATCAGCCTATTTGTGTACAGAACATCAAGGGACTAGCATTTAGTCCCTTGTGTACTTAACATTTCTTGTGAGTGAGAAGCAAAGCTAAATAAATTGATGACCAGAGGCACCAATGCCTACAATCATGGGTAGAGCTGACAGGTACACTCTGTTCTATGAAAAGCTTGTAGACACATTGTGTTTTCTTCGATAATTTCCAATAGAGACTGAGAGTGAACACAACTCAAATGCTAATGGAAGCATTTTAGCCACTAGCAAGAGTGCACTGATTGTCTCCTATTAATTCCTTTAAACCCTACATTTAAATAAATGGTGTTCAGCTGGAATTTCTATTCATTTTGCTTATTCTGAAGTAAAAGGACACATGAATTATCTCTATGGCTGTCTTCACTGCCTACTCTTATTTGTGTACTTTTTATTTTATTTTTTCTCAGCTTCTCTAGCAATTATCTGAAAGGGAAAAGTTACCTTATTTACTAATCTTCAGTTCCATTTCTAGTATTTGTATATATTTTTGCACATTTATATTCTTATATATTTGATCTCCTTCTCTTGTTGAATTGGTAAGGAGTCAGGACTGATGATGACTCACTGGAAAGTGCATAGTAGAAGGTTGACATTTACTAGACATATGAAGGATAACTAAAGTAAACACTGGCTACAACATTCAATAAAGCCAAAGCAAGAGAAGAGAGTTAAGAGACAAATTCAAGTTTTTAGGAGAACTGTGTGTGGCAAGGGTAAAAATAAATGGAATAAAAGGGTAAATTTGGAAGCACTTCCATTAGCTTGGAGGCAGGTAGATATAGAATCTTTTAATACCATATCCACAATCAATGGGTTTATTATAATGAGACTCATTCAGTTCCCTTTGATGTTTATTTTCAACTGGCTCCCATAACACTTTTAAGAATTTGTGTATTTTTTTTTTAAATCAAGCTGGAGGTCAAAGATGGCTCTTTTGCTTTATTTTTAAATGATATGCAATCACTAATACATGTTCATATATAACCAGCCATTACTCTGTATTAACTATTTCCCGAAGTATATACAGGAGTTAACTGGCAGGGCTACCTTCCTCACAGATAAGTGAATTGTAATAGCTTAGTGCGATGCCGGAGCCTCCCAGGATCTCTCAAGATGGATTTGCTGTGGCATTACTAGGTACATGTGAAAAGACTCGTGTCACTCAGATTTTAAAAATGTGTGGGCTTTTCCGTTTAACCTCCTAGTAGCTAATCTCAAGCTACAGGCTGATATTGGTTAATGCTATGGGGGTTGCATCTTCCTCTTGCCACTGTGCCCAGAATTTTGTGTTATGTGGTATCTACTTTGAATTCCTGGATCTGGGCCAATCTTGAATCTGCTGAGCTAGATCTTTCTAGGTTTCTGTATTTGCCTGGTTATTCGATTTTTCAACTTTAAACTGTCATCTGTTTTCCCAAGAGTCTCAACTTGTCTGATTTCCTACAATATTAATCAGGATTATGGAATTTTGTGTGCAAACTTTTCCTCATCTCTACTTCTTCTCCCTAGTGGGAGCTGCCATCATATATTTTCTAAACTATGGAAATAACCTCTTACTCGTCTTCCTTTCCCAGTCTTACCACACATTCGTCTGTCTTTCATGTGGTACCTATAGTCATCTTTTTGCGAAAAAATGAAATCACATTACTAATCTAGTTCAAAGCAGTTTGGTGTCTTCTCATATGGGCTAATATTAGTCTCCAAAGATACCTTCCACATTCTGATCTTCTAATGTGACTTGATATTTCTACCCCTTCAATGTGGAAGTCTGTGTCCTCTCCCTTTAATTCTGAATGGTACTACGACTCCAATGGAAGTGACACTATAGGCGATAAAATCAGATAAAACTATTCCTGGTTTTCTTGGACACTTGCTTTTGAACCCAGTCCCCATGCTTGGATAAGCCCAGGCGGCCTGTGGAGAAGACCATATGGGGAGGAACTGAGGCCCCCAGCCTCAGCTAAGTGCACAACCAGTTACTGAATTACTTTGCCATCCATTTAAGAGAGCCGTCTTGACACCTGGAAGAGAGATGGGCTATCTACATCAAGCCCTGTTGAGACTGCAGAATTAAAGGGAAAGGAAATTGTCGATGTTTTAAGTCACTAAATTTTGAGAAAATTTTATTTTTAAATACAGCAATATAAAACTAACACAGGTTTTTGGTACCTTAGAGTACAACGCTGCAGTAAAAATTTAAGACATGTAGCATTGGCTTTGGGACAGGACACCTGAGGAACTTTGAAGGCTTAACAAAAACCTAAAACCCTTGAGGAGTCTGTCTTTGACAGCTCAAAGAAAAATGTAGTTGGAAGAGATGAATATTTTGGCAACAATATTACCTGAAGTAATGTATAAGATAGGAAAATTTCCAATGAACTCAATGATCAAACTAAAGCTATTTTCAGGGAAAATATTTAAAGTGTCACCTGGATTTTTTAAATTGCTTATGTATAATGTGAAAAGAGAGGGATGAGCTAAAAATGAATCCTTAAAGGTAAAGAATCCAGATTTTCTTAGTTTTAAACAAATGTGTTTATCTTCCCAAATCTCTTTAGGTGGCAAATGATGCTCTAATTAATGTCTGGCTTCAGGAAGAAGATCAAATGTACTGTAAAATTTATATTAAGATCTAAGATCTGAAATGGTTCCTCATAGGATCTTTCAAACAGACAAAAGCCCATCAAAAAGATCTTAATGCTCCCAAAAGGCTTATAATCTTCTCAAGGATGTGATCCCACAGCAGTGTCCTGGTGAGATCAAAGAAGAGAATTACTTACTGGAAAAGATTTGTGGTTATGCCTTTAGTCTAGTGAATTAAATTATCAATCAATACACAGAAAGCCCATCAAAATGCTAAAGGAACTGTATTTTCTTGTGATAAAAGGACAAGTATTATCACATGAGCAAAGGTCCTGAACCCTAAAGCTTTTAGAAGCAGGGCATAGACTTACAAAGGCTTAGGAAAGGAAGGTTGGCACAGAGGAAAGGAACAAGAGCTCACTGAATTGAGCCAAGAGCAATGGAAAATACCTTATAGGAAGTGAGATTAAACTGTAATCAAGGAATTGGCAACACGTGCCTGGCTTGATTTCAGAACTGATATGGTCTAGTGATGACTGTGTTTCTTCACTTTTTCTACCATTTTGAATGGGAGTGTCTACAGCAGTTATTCAATGCCCATTTTACCATTTTATTTGGAGAACTTGGAGACCTAGAAAAATGATCTCTTTAGGATAGATGTGTCATATCACATCACAACATAAAAAAGTGCTCAAAGCACTGTATATGAATAGCTGCATATAAGGAGTATCACCTATACATTGACATAATTTGATTTAGATAATCTGATTCTTTTTAATTTAAATATTCATCTGTTGACATGCTTTCATTGATATTTAGAGAGAGAGAGGGGTAGAGAGAGAGATAGAGATAGAGATGAGAGAGAGAGAGAGAGAGAGAGAGAGAGAGAGAGAGAGAGAGAGAAGATAGACTGGCCTCCCAATAAGCATTCTAATCAGGGATTGAACTTGCATCCTAGGTATGTGAACTGACCAAGAATTGAACACACAACCTTTTGATGTATGGGACAACCCTCCAACCAACCAACTGAGCTACAGGGCCAGGGCTAGATAATTATATTCTTGACTTTGAATAAATACAGTTATGGAATTGAGACTTTTTAATCTTGGGAAAGGTAAAGAATATAATTTCCATGTGAATTGCATATAAATGTTGACAAACTGATAGATTCTATTTTTCAAATATGTCTTTAACAATACCTCCTGTTTCAAAATGTTGTTGTTACAATATGACTTTGATATTCCTCCCATTAAGAGCTATTTTCTTTTCTTGAATCTGAGAAGATTGTCACAGTATGACTTTTGAGGTTAGGTTATAAAGTGTGATACATCTTTCAAGTTTACTTAGAATGTTTGCTCTTAAATTCTAACTTCTCTGTTTGCATAATCCTAAGGGACTGGTGTGGAGAGGGTCATGTGAAGAAGAACCTAGCCACTAGCTTACAGTCTTGACTAAGCTCCATCTAATCATCAGCACAAACATGGCAGTTATGTGCATAATCTGTCTTAAAGTTTTCAGTCTCCAGTTAAACTTTCAGTTAATGCTGCATAGAATATTGAAGTAAATTAATATTATGGTTTAAGCCACTAAGGATTGGGGTGGTTTATTACATAGAATAGCCAAGTCATACAACATTGAACATAGAAAGTTCATATGAGGTCCTTTAAAATCTAGTTTCTACTTAGTCCCCAACCTTATGTCATTCTATTCTCTACTGTGCTCACTTTGTTCCAATTATACTGAATTTTCTCTTGTTTTCTACAATATAGCTAGTACCTGTCTTTAAATTTTGTCACTGTCACTACCATGATAAAAATATTCTTTCTTTTGATCTTATAATTTTGGTTGAAGTTTAAAGATTACCAAGAATTCCAGCTCATTTACCTATTTATATTTTTCATCATTGTCTGCCTATCATCCATCTATCTATCTACCTACCTACCTATCTAGCATATATCATATATCATCATCTATCTATCATCAATTGTCTATCTTTCCCACTACTAGAACAAGCTCCAAGAGAGCAGGGGCATTGTTCTTTTGTTTTCTTCTCTATTTCCATTACCTTGGCATGCAGTAGGTATTCCACAAATATTTGTAGAGCTAATGAATAAATGGAAATAAATATTACACCATAGCAAAAAATAAAAATCTATGATTTTATAATTTTTCTAGAAAAAAACTGACACACAGTACTTTCTTTTTTGGGGGTGTTATTAAATCCTTTAATTGGCTTAGAAAAATGTTCATTATTTTTTGTTATTGTAAAAAATAAATTGAGTTCTACACCACCTGGGTCATCTCTATAAATATCTCCATATCAAAAAAAGGCATAAAATCAAATTTTCATATAAGGCTAAATACAGTTCCTTTATTTTTTTCTATTAATGTAAATATTTTACTTTCTGTAAAATGAAAATTGCTTTTTAATATTATGTTTGGAGTTTAGTGTTAAACTTTTTAAACATTCTTTTCTAGAGAGGGAATATATCAGGGGGTAGTCAATAAATAAAACACTCCATTTCCAGGAATTTTGATATGAATCCTTGATATAATAGTGATGCAGCTTTTCATCTAATCAATGTGTAAAATAATATATATATATATATATATATATATATATATATATATTTATTTTTTTTTTTACTTAATTGGAATTTTACATTTTTACATTCCCATGGCTGGGTAACTGAGTACATAGATATAATTAGAATAATCCTTCTCACTTAGAATTAGCCATCTTTTTAGAGTTTCAAAATAAGTAAGAGGAATTGCCCTGGTGAGTGATTTTCTCCCTAGGAGGAACAGTATACTGAAGTCTCATTAGCATCTAATTCTAAAAATATCAGAGGATCTATTTATATTAGGACTTAATATTTGAAACTTTCCCCAATGTTCTCTGGGATTTTCTTAGATATCCTTAATGAGAAAGGTACACCAAATTCTCCCGATTTGTGAAGCATAAAGAGGAAGTCACAGCCTCGGGCCCTCAGACAATCTTCTACTCTGATCTGTATTCCTGTTCTGAACAACCTCTATTATTGGCTCTTGCACAAGAATCTCTTGGGATTAGTAGTTGTAAGCTTTAATTGGCTATTACTTCTTGCTCATTTTCTTTGATAAGAGTGAGAGGTTGAGCCTTCAATAGATTTTACACTTATGTGTTATTCAATTAGCGAAATCATAATGTAATTCCACTTAAGTACAAACAAAGCCGCAGCAATCATTACCTAATTCTAATTCCAAACTCACTGTAAATAAGTCAGCCCATGTTTTTACTCTACTCATTTCTAATGCTTAGAAATAACAGCATATTGAGTTTATCACAGTGCCTAGTTTTTCCTGATGAGCAAAAATATATTTACTTGTGCTTATCTTTCAGTTTCACAAGATGCTCCATTAATTTCCATACTGTTCCCTTAAGCTATTATGTACAGTTACTTTCCCCACCACCTGATTCCCACTCTTGCCTCCTTATCTTTTTCTTCAGACCCCTGCTTGGCCTTGTTCCTGTATCAGTTGCATCTCCTTTGGTAATATAGCTTCCTTTGCTTTCCTTACCTTCATATAATCTTGCAGCATCTTTCATCATTCTCCACATATATAATTTGCCTTATGGCATACTATATTTGTAAAATGCTTAAGAGACCGGTAGTATTTTTATTTTATATGTGATAAAGCTGAAGGGTAGAAGATAAGTGACTCTCGAGGGGCCATGATTTGTGAGCTTTGTAGTGGTTTTAATGGAAAGAAAGTACAGGTAAAATGCCAGACAGAACAGAGAAGTTAGAGAGATCTGAGATGACTGATAGAGACCTAAGAAAGGGAGAATTAAATGGTCCAGGGCATAAAATAACCTAAGAAAGAGTAAAAATAAAAAGAGGAAAAGATCTTAAAATTGATGATTCCTCTGTTCTGATAACTTCAAAGTGCATATAAATTTGAAATCTCTATCAGCTTATTGCTTGGAGATGGATGAAATAAAAGAAAATCCTCATACAGAATAGCTCTTCCTGAAATTTCCAAAATGCACCAAATTTTTTAAATATAGAGAGAAAAAATATGAACCTATTAATTTTATATCAGTCATTGCTATTTATTTTTATCAAGAAGATATATTTATAACTCAATATATTATTTAACCTTATCTACCTAACATGATATTGTTCAGCTGACATATTCTAGTTATTAAATATTAATCACACATATTTTAAAATATATTTTATTGATTTTTTTTAAAGAGAGAAAGGGAGAGGGTAAAGAGTTAGAAACATCGATAGAGAGAAACATTGATCAGCTGCCTCCTGCACACCTACTGGGGATGTGCCCACAACCAAGGTACATGTCCTTGACTGGAATCGAACTTGGGACCCTTCAGTCTGTAGGCCATCACTCTATCCACTGAGCCATACCAGTTAGGGCTAATCACACATTTTATTGACCTAAGATTATGCATTCATTTTGCTTAACTTCTTTGGGAAGAAAAGTGGCTTTAATAAAGATCATAGTTTCTAGTATTATCATTATATCATCAATGGTGGAATTGAGGATGCTATTACTACACTTTCTCAAAACTTACCAGTTTTCCCTAATGCTCTCTGTTAGCTTCAAGTTTGGGCATCTGTAAAATGTCCTTTTTCCTTTCTCATCTACAGGGCCAATGTGAACAGCTGCAGTTTGTATATGATGCAAATCCAAGGGATGCCCCTGGCAGTCTAAAGTGCACAAGCTGCACAAATCAACATAATGGTTCTGCATCAGCACCATATAGCACAGTTTCTATTAGCCCCTCAGCAGAACATACTCTACTCACTACAGAGAAAACAAGCCTATACCTCCTAATCAACAGGAGATATAATTGATGCATGTCTACCATGAGGCAAGCTGTGTTATAATGTTGGGGACTCAAAGGTGAATAGTACAGACCCAGACTCACACCCACTTTTGGTGAGCTTACATTCTAGTATGGGGAGAACAAATAGTAAAATAAAAATACAACAAAATATTGGGAGAAGTAAAGGCTATGAAGGAAAATAAAGAAGGATAACAGGATAGACAGACATGGATGCTGTTTTAAGAAAAAAGAAACACATACACAACAATACATATCTCTGAGGAATGGAGATATAAGCAAAAAAGCTACTCTGTATGAGGATATAGAAATAGAAATTTGTTCAAATGGACAAGTAAGCCTGCCATAGGAATATGTGGAAGAACAGTGTTTCAGGATGAGGCAAGTGAAAATGCCCTGAGACAGAGGAGTACTCAGAGTACTTAAGGAATAGCAAGGGAAACACTGCCTGGGGTGAAGTAGACCACTAGTAAAATGGGAGGAAATTAAGACACAGAGAAAACTTGACAAGGCCAAGTAGTGACATAAGCAAAAGAAGACTGGAGAATCTATTCTAAGCATTATGGGAAATTATGGAAAAGTTTTGAGCAGAGAAGTGACATTATCTGATAGGCCACCTAATAGTATCCTTCTTGCTGCTATGGGAGAAATAGATTGAGAGATACAAGACAGTAAGCAAAGAGGCAAATTAGGAGGCTACAGAAATTGCCCACCTTAGATATGATAATGACTTCATTGGGTTGCTGCTAGTGGTGGTGGAGGAGATGCTGAGAAGAGTGAAAATAAAAACATCTCTTCAGGGTAGCTATGATTACCCTTGACTCAGACTACTAATCGCTGAGGCATTATATATGAGGTTTAAGAGATTAAAAAAATGTGATTACAATATTATAAGCCTGAATACAGCTTACAATATTATCAACTAAATGGTGGAGCCATTTTCTTTCATAAGAAACACTAGGAAAAAAAAGGGAAGTTGGGGCAGAAAATAATAGAAATCAAGAGATTATATTTGTAATGTTGAGAAGAGGTGCCTAAACACCTCAGTTAGACATTATTGTGGTTTATATTGGGCCAGTTGAGCTAATTTGGAATTTTATTTTGCAAAATTCCCTTCCCTGGACATTCTAGATGGGTCTTAAGAGACGTTTTGCATGAGGTTTGAAAGACAGAAGTGAAGCAGCAACCATACATACTCCTTTTGTTCTCAGCAGCATCATGAGGGGATGAGTTTTGTTTGAAGAGTACACACGTGGTCACTTATATCTGTGACTCACCTTGCTGGCATAAGGCAACATCCAGTGCTCAGAAACGTAATGAGCATAAAAAGGAAAACAAATATGAACACTAGCAACATATATTTCACTGTTTGCATTATAATGGATAGGTGCATAATGAAAACAAACTATATCCTTAAACAATGAGGCAAGGCATTTAAGTCATAATTAAAGAACAATACTTGGCCAGAAAGGATCTCAAACATTTTTACACAAAGCTCCCATCGTTCTGGAGCCTGGCAGTGCCTTTAAGAGGCTAGAGAGTAAGATCTGCTGCAATTTTGCTGGGCCAGTTAAAAATAGCCCGAGGCCAGACACATGCCATCCATCAGAATTAAGTGGATCACTCAGCACCTGCTTCCTGTACCCTGTCTTCTGTTACTCCATGTGCTTTCCCAGATACTGATGGCTCCTTGGCCGTTGCTTCTAGGTGTAACAGTGATCTCTGCCCAGGGAAAAGGTAATGATCTCTGGAATAAGATACGCAAGCTGGGCATATATTTATTATCCCAGTATTGAGCTTCCATTGCTAATAATAGCTATCTTGTATTGGAATCCTCACTCTGTGCCAAGGCCTTACAATACACAGTCCAGATTTTATCTAATTTAATTCTGGCACAGTGGTCTAAGGCAAAGGCTAGTATCATTCCCATTTTTTTGTATTTGAATAAATTTAGTTGTAAAAAAATTAAGTACATTTTTAAGGTCTCATAGTAAATGGCAGAGTAATAAGGACTGGGTCAAGTGCCACCTGCCTCTAATGACAGAGCTGATTTACTATATTAAATTGCTTCCATGAGCTGAGAGGAAGCTTGTGAAAAGCTTCTTTCTTACAGAGATTTCTGGGAATGTATGACTGGTTAAGTTGAAATTGAACTCTGATATGGGCCCTGGATTCTTTGAAATCTTGAAGGAAAAAAGTAGAATCTGCAAAAACCCTTGTGAAGTTTCAAAGGAAATAAGATTCTGTTTTGAAATAGAGATAACAAATATATCTTTAAGACAGACTTTTCTATTGGTGAAAAATCACTTGAACGAACCGTATAACTAGGTAAATAAAAAGCTGATTCCACTATCAGAGAAGCTATTCTGGATTCTTCATTTTAGCCATAAAAATGTTCTGTATAATAATAATAAAAATATGATCACTGTGGTACATCTCTGCAGACTGACATCTGATATTTTTGTTAATGGAATGTTATTTGACTGTTCTGAAAAATAACATCTTGTCCTGTGGAGAATTCTGAGTTCTTACTGATGGAATATAGAAGCAGAACACCAAAAGCAAAGATGTTTTCCTGAGAGTCTTTCTGGGACTGCTGGGTATAATCAGTGGTGAGCTAGGCAACTAAGGTGAGCTATAGAACTGAAGCAACAACAGTTGGAACAAAAAGGCAAAAGATACAATCTACCAGGAAGATATCATCATCAGAAGCCTGTATATACTGAAAAACATATGGCCACAAATAATATGGAGCAAATCTATAAGAAATAGAATTTCACATAATGTCTGATTTTAAAAATTCCAGTAAACAGAGGCTATTATTCCCCCATATTCACAGAATATTGTTAGTAAAAATGAACAAAATACAAGCCAAATCCATGTATGTTATGTTAATGGAAAACAACTCAATAAAATTAAAGTTTAAAAGCAAAAATAGCCCAAATTAATATTTTAGAATTAAAAATAAATACTATTTGTGTTAAAGAGAAATTTTGGACAAGTTGAAAATGAGACTCACTAGGCATTGAATCATATATAAAAATCATCCTCAAAAGAAATATTATAGGAGTAAATGCACTTTTTAACCAGACTGACAATAAACGAAGATTGCTTTGACCTCAAGAAGCTAGCAAAACAACAAAATATACTCTAAAAGTGTTGAAAATACTGGAGGCATACAATTTGCATAAAGATGATAGGGATACTCTGAAAAGGAAAATGCTGAGTTAAGTGCCTGGTCTCTGAGGCTTTACAGTTAAATGGGGGGATTCACCCGGCCCCAGACAATTTCTGTTTAGTAGGGAAGATCACCTGGCACCTAGCAGGGAACTCGTCAGGAATTAGGGTGACATTATCTCCAACGCCTCAGGGTTGTTTACTGGTCAGGGATGGTTCAATGGTCCTTTGGATCTAGTCAAGCTGACAAGGTATTGGTCAGGGTTCTCCAGAAAACAGAACCAACTGACAATTTAGTGTAGAAATTTGGTTTGTGATTTCCAAAGTTTAACTAGAAGAGTGACTGTATACAGAAAATCATGATTATGCTGAAATGCATACACACAATATATATTTAAATATATTTAAGTAATTTTAAATATGAGACATACTTAAATAATTTTAAAATTAATATTGCATGGATGTAAGAATAATGTTATTTTACACAATCTAAATCAGTGCTTGCAGGATAAAAGTGCCATTGCCTGATGTAGGAGGGCCTTCTGAGTGGGCACGTGGTCCCCACTGCACCCCACATGTGATTCAGCTCTCCCTCTACTACTCTCGATTCACATTCTCATTTCTCCATTCGCAATCTCATGGAACCTCTGTTGGAACAGAAAAGGTAGCATCTTTTAAGCTTGACTTCTTAAGTATGTATATTATAAATGGAGAAATGCATACAATTAATGTTCTGAATATACCTCTCTTGCTTTCTCATTTTCTCAGGGCCATTAAAGTATTCCCTCAGGTAACCAATTCATTTCCAAATTATGTGCAGTGTGGGCACTGGAATCTCCTGACAGTCCTTATTTATAATGACCATGCAGGTAACTGATATGAGCTTCTAGGTCACTAAAAGGAAGAGGAAAATTAAATTACTTTTATTAAGAACTTGTGATTGCCACAATATGTTTGCAGACCTTATTTTGTTTCTGAAACACCAACCCACAGCAAAAGTAAAAAAAAAAAAATTGAAAAGCAAGAAAGTGCAGGTTCTCATCAGTTTGTTCATTTGGTAAGAAAAGGATGAGAAATGCTATAATGCTTCTTTGTACTGTAGCAGCTTTTATGATTGAAAAGAACTCAAAAAAAGCCTATTTCTTTTATCATTATTACTAGAGGCTCAGTGCATGAAATTCATGCATGTGGGGGGCGGGGGTTTCCCTCAGCTCAGCCTGCACCCTCTCCAATCTGAACTCTTTGGGATGATCCTAGGAATTAGGCCTAAACCTGTAGTCAGACATCCCTCTCATAATCTTGGACTGCTGGCTCCTAATCGCTCACCTGCTTGCCTGTCCCTAACTGTCTCCTCCTGCCAGCCTGATCACCCCTCACTGTCTCTGTGTGCTCGCCTGATTGCCCCTAACTGTCCCATACTGCCAGCCAGGTCACCCCCAACAGCCCCCTCCCTACCGGCCTGGTCGCTCCTAATAGCCCCACCCCACCAGCCTGGTCACCTCTTACTGCCCCTGCTGCTGGCCTGGTTGCCCCTCACTGCCTCTCACTGCCCCCCTGCCAGTCTAATCACCCCCAACTGTTCCCTCTGCTGTACTGGTCTCCCCCAACTGCCCCCTTCTTCCAGCCAGGTCACACCCAACTGCCCCCTCCCTGCTAGCCTGGTCACTCCTACTGCCCCCTACCAGCCTAGTCAACCCTCACTGACCCCTGCCAGTCTAATCATCCCCAACTGCCCTCCCTGCTGGCCTGGTTTCCCTCAACTGCACCCCCTGTTGGCCTGGTCACCTCTAACTCCCCTCTCCCCACTCCAGCCTAGTCACCTCTTACTGCCCCCACCCCCTGCCGGTCTGGTTGACCCCAGCTG
The DNA here is from genome assembly GCA_011751065.1 of Lasiurus cinereus. Lineage (NCBI taxonomy): Eukaryota > Metazoa > Chordata > Mammalia > Chiroptera > Vespertilionidae > Lasiurus > Lasiurus cinereus. The sequence continues at coordinate 5,816 of JAAGEH010002466.1, read as the reverse complement.
TCCCTCACTCTGCGGACCTGTTTGCCCTATGTAGCCTGCTGTTCAGTTATTTGGTTGTCTCTCACTAATCCCTCTGACAGCCTGATCATAGGCAGCCATCATGTGAGTGTGTGAGGGTCAATTTGCATATTACCTCTTTATTCTATATGATTCTGTTGTTAATCCTCACTTTAGGATATTTTCCCATTGATTTTTTTCAAAGAGTGGGAGGAAAGAGGAGAGATTGAGAGAGGGAAACATCCATGTGGAAGAGACACATCAATTGCTTGCCTCCTGCATGTGCCACCATTAGGGCTGAGGGTCATGGGGATTGAGCCTGCAGCTGAGGTATGACGTATGTGCCCTTGACCAGAATTGGATCTGGGATCCTTTAGTCTGAGGGTGGATACTCTATTCACTGAGCCAAACCATGTAGGGCAGGTCTTTCTATTTCAACAGAATCCAGTCTTTTAGGCAAAATAACAAATTTAATAAAATAAACACATTAATAATCAGTTCTGCTAATATAGAATTATATAGATATGTTCTCTGTATGGAAAGTGCTCATAGCCAACCAAAAAATAAAAACAAAAGTTATGCATCAAAAATTATGTAGTATAGAGTTCTAACACTTTTTATGAAAAAATGCCAAAGCAAGTGGTAAAAATAATAAATACTCTAAACATTCTGAAGGAGTTTGATTAATTTGAGAAAATTATATAAGGTACAGGAATTTGCTCTAGTAAAGATTCTTATAATAATGGACCATAGTAAAATTCTGATTACTATAACACAAAATCCATGTACCAAAAAAAAAAAAAATCTGGCCAAATCACTGTATTTTGTTTTAAAAAATGGGATCTTAAATTTTAACTTCCCTTATACATGTTTTGAGGCTTGCTTAATACCTTTAGAGAGGATTAATTTAGATATTTATACTTAAAAAGTTGTAGAATTACTAAAACAAATGGGAAATTATGATCCTTAAGGGTAATTCATCTCTGATTTGAATGTATTCCAGGTACTAACAATCTCTACTGTTTAACCAACTGTTTTTGAACAGACCGTGAAATTTGCCTGGGGTGAGGATGACTGAGAATGATGACTTGGACTCAATTCTAGGTTACTTTTACTTTGATTTTCTCAAAAGAAGCCAATAAACAGACTGGCTGATGTAATGAGATAAGAAAGTAGGTGTGGACATAAAACAGCATGCTGTGACTCTTACATATCACCCAGGTGCTTCCGTTTAGTGACCTTAGCAAACCATTTGGAAGGAGATGCGACTGAGTCAGAGTGTGGGTCTATGAGCTCACAACCTTTTATGCCCCCAATAATTATACTAGTGCCCCAAAGCAACTTACATTATCTTAACAGGTAATAATTCTATCATTTTGGAATCTGCATTCTCACACAGAGCCTAGAAAGCTCACTTTTATGAACACTTAGATATAGTTAGGCCTATCATAACAATAATATCCTGTTCCCCTCTTTCCTTTTACATTAAAAAAAATTTGCTTCTTGAAAAAATGGAAAATACTGGTATTTATAAGAAAATGAGAAAGAAATAAAATCATGATATATTTTAAATAAAACTTTAGATTATTACCCCACCCTATAATACCCTGTCAGTTTTTATTATTTCAAAATTTTGTTAGTGGTCTCCACAATATACTCAGAAACTGTAGTACACCAAAGAATGCTGTTACCACAAATGCAATAATGGCACATTCATATCATGATATGATATATAAACTTCATCTGCTATAGCAGCATCTTTTATATTTCCCCTTCCTCTCAGAATTGACTGTGGCACATTATAAAATAGATTCCCTTTAGTTCATGACTTGTTCAGTTGCAAATTCATGTAAACTACAGGATCAGTTTGGCACCTGCTGTGATCATGAGTCTACTGCTGTTTCTCTAATCAGAAAACATTCCTATTAGATAAACCATCTGGCTTGAAAAGCATCCCTTTTGCATTCAAAATGGTTTTGTTAGAATTCAGCCAAAGTATATTTTTAAAGGAAAGATGTGTCAGCAAGACCAGTCTGTTTACTAATGGAAAAGTCCTCTATTAAAATACCATTTATGGAATAAAAGCCATACAATGAAAATATTACACAACATGAATATGTTCTAGTACATTTGAAAATGTAGGTGGTGACAATCTTTGCTAAGGCCATCTAACTGAAAACTGTTGAAATTTAGTCAGACTTAGTCATCATTTAAACAGAGCCAACTAAATTGAATGTTATTCTGATTGCAATCACTTTCATTGAAGTGTGACATATCATGAATGTTCCTCCATGACCATCATCAGTATTACCTGTAGGTATTAGAATACTACTTGGTTATTGACTGAATCCTGTTTATTCTTGTGCATGTGAGTCATTTTTATTTATATTCATATTCTTCAGGCCAAGTCATTTCATCAAATAACAGTAAAAGTATAATTCTACTTTAGAAATAAGTCATAAGAACTAAAAATACCTAGATTTAATAATTTGAGTGAATTTTGAGCACCTACTAACATGAAAAAATAAAATATTGAAGCATGAGTGTCTTAAAGTTTCACACTCTCAAGAAAATGCTACTCTTCTATTCTCTTTAATTCATGTAGAGAAAACATATGGTGATATTCTATTGCATGCACACACGGTAAGATGATCTTAGTTATATCTAAAAAAAAAAATAGAGACATAGATGCCTTCAAGGAGTTTACATCTATTTGAAGAAGTAAGATTAATAAATGCAATAGCTGTGTAATCATAAAATAACTAGAGGCCTAATGCACAAATTTGTGCATGGGTGGGGTCCCTCAGCCTGGCCAGTGATTAGACCAGTTGGGGCCTTCTCCCCAAGACCCAATTGGGACTGATCAGGTCCAGCCAGGAAGGGAGAGAACCTGAAAGGGCTCCAGGGTATGTCTGGCCCTTCTTGCTCAGTTCTGATGGGCTGGACCCCAGCAGCAAGCTAACCTACCCATTGGCGCATCTGACCCCAGTGGTCAGCGCATGTAATAGTGACTGATCGAGTGGTCCACCAAACAGTCTACCAATTAGTTGGACACTTAGCATATTAGCTTTTATGTATATAGATAGATGTGGATTTTTGAGAGTCAATTGAAAATATCACCCACTGGCGTGGCTCATTGGTTGAGAGATTATTTATGAATCAGAAGGTCACAGTTTGATTCCCGGGCACATGCCTGGGCTGCAAGGCTGATCTTCAATAGGGGGTGTGCAAGAAGCAGCCAAATAATGATTGTCACCATTGATGTTTCTATCTCTCCATTCCTCTCTCTTCCTCTCTGAACTAAATAAAAATATTTTAAAAGAAAATATCATGAAATTCATAAAAGGGAAAATCAAAATGGCAAAGGAGGGATTTAAAATTGTTTTGATGGTCTAGTTGTGTTAGAAGGATATAAGGTGAAAAGGAAAGACACCTGGAGGGAATACAAATGGAAGAGTAGAAACATAGAATATAGGTGAAATTAACTTTTATATAGCATATAATGGGATTTAAACTTGGATATGTCCAACTTAAGATATAGACAGCACAACTTAATAAAAGGAAGATAAATGATCCAATAAAAAAAATAGGCAATGGACCTAAATAGAATCTTTTCCAAAGAAGACAGAGGAAGGCCAAGAGACATGAAAACATGCTCAAAATTACTAATCATCTAAGAGATGCAAATCAAACCGACAATGTGATATTATATCACACCTGTCAAAATGGCTATCATCAACAAATCAACAAATGACAAGTGTTGGCGAGGATGCGAAGAAAAAAGAACCCTTGTGCACTGTTGGTGGGAATGCAGACTGGTGCAACCACTGTGGAGAACAGTATGGAGTTTCCTCAAAAAACTGAAAATGGAACTCCCCTCTGACCCAGCAATCCCACTCTTAGGAATATATCCTAAGAAATTAGAAACACCAATCAGAAAAGATTTATGCACCCCTATGTTCATAGCAGCACAATTTACAATAGCTACAATTTGGAAACAGCCTAGGTGCCCGTCAGCAGATGAGTGGATCAGAAAACTGTGGTACATCTACACAATGGAATTCTATGCTGCCATAAAAAAGAAGGAATTCTTACCATTTGCAGCAACCTGGATGGAACTGGAGAGCCTTATACTAAGTGAAATAAGCTAGTCAATGAAGGATAAACACCACATAATCTCACTCATTTGTGGATAATAAAGAACATTATAAACTGATGAACAAAAAGATAGATACAGAGGCAGTAAAGCATCAAACAGACTGTGATATTACAGCAGGAAGATTAAGGAGAGGTGGGGTAGATAAGAGATCAACCAAAGGACTTGTATACATGCATATAAGCATAACCAATGAACACAAGACAATGTGGGGTTAGGGTATGCCTGGGAAGGGAGGGGGGAAATGGGAAGATTTGTATACATGTAACACATTAAAAAATAAAAAATAAAAATAAAAATAAAAATAGTCCTAAAAAAAAATAAGATATAGATAGCTATTCAGAGTCTTTGTAATGTGAGTCATATCCTCTATAATAAAAGCCTAACAGCTTACCAATGGGCAGAATGACTGGTCCCCATGACATGCACTGACTAACAGAGGGCAGATGCTCAAAGCAGGAGTTGCCCCCAGCCCACAGGCCTCAGCCAGCGAGGCAGGAGGGAGCCATTTTCCTGAGCCAGTTGTCCCACAGAGAGAGGTGTCAGCAGTGGGCCTGTGAGCAGGAAGTATCAGGCCAGCTAGGTAGGCCAGGCCTTGGGACCCTACTTGTGAATAAATTTCATGCACTAGGCCTCTAGTAATTTAATATTTACCATCACAAATCAATAATCTCATTATTTACTTTTATTTTCTCAACTAGAGGCCTGTGCATGAAATTAGTGCACAGGGGTGGTGGTCCTCAGCCCAGCATGCACCTCTCCAATCTGGGATCCCTTGAGGGATGTCTGACTACCCATTTTGGCCCGATCACAATCCAGGACCACTGGCTCCCAACTGCTTGTCTGCCTCTGCCTGATTGCCCCTAAGCACTTCTGCCTGCCATCCTGATCACCCCCTAACCACTTTCCTGCCAGCCTGATTGACACCTAACTGCTCCACTGCCAGCCTGATTGCTCCTAACTGCCCTACCCTGCAGGCCTTGTCTCCCCCAACTACCTTCCCCTACAGGCCTGGGTCCTCCCTAACTGCCCTCCCTTTCTGGCCTGGTCTCCCCCAACTGCTCTCCTCTGCCAACCTGGTCCCCCCCTAACTATCCACAACTGCCTTCCCCTGCAGGTCATCTTGTGGTGGCCATCTTGTGTCCACATGGGGGCAGCCATCTTGTGTCTTGGAATGATGGTCAATTTGCATATTACTCTTTTAATAGGTTGGATTGGATTGTAAGCTTCTTGCCTATAGGGTATACTAAGGGTGGGAGGTGGGGTCAAAGAAGGTTTACAACTGTGAGTATGTAAAATGTAGTTTATTTCTGTGTTATTACCAATACTTACCATTCAAGTAACTATAGCCTACTTTTACCCAAGGCTATATTATATTCTGAAGTATATACTAATTTATTATGCCTTTTTTATTGATTTCAGAGAAGAAGGGAAAGATATATATATCAATGATGAGAGAGAATCATTGATTGGCTGCCTCCTGCATGCCCCACACTGCGGATGGAGCTGGCAACCTGAGCATGTGCCCTGACCAGGAATGGAATGGTGACCTACTGTTCATTGGTTGATACTCAACCACTGAACAATGCCAGCTGGGCTCATGCCTTTTCTTTTATACATATACATATACATATACATATACATATACATATACATATACATA
>JAAGEH010002465.1:0-77921 GCA_011751065.1 Lasiurus cinereus | reverse complement strand
AGAGAGAGAGAGAGAGAGAGAGAGAGAGAGAGAGGGTTTTCATACACACACACACAGAGGTAAGAGAGGTAAGGGGGTTCTCTCTTACCTCTTTCCCTCAAATTGATAAACAAATCCTTGGGTGAAAAATAATATAAGAGAAAGAGGCTGAAGAATATTTAAAAATATATTACCAGAAAAGCAATGTGCCCCCAAGAACACTATTGGACCTTATAGAGCCACTGGGGCTGAAATCCCCAAGGTCTACATTCAGTTTTCTTCATAGCAGACATCTGTACCATGCCACTAGCATTATTATGGGGAAAAACACATGCAAATAAATTCATAATTAAAGGTGGAGTTTTATGTATTTTTCCATTCCATAATGTATTATCTGTTCTACTCACCAGCCCCACTGCCTGGAAAAATTTTAAAGTAGATTTTGGCTTAAGCATTTTATAAGTATGTTTGTTTGTTTTCCTCATCACAATTGGAAAATAGCAGAAATACATTTTCCCAGTGATTTTAAATTAGGTTAGGGATTAGAAAGGTTGTGTCAACCCCACTATTTAGGAGACAATAAATTGGCATATAGGCAGGATATAAGCTGGTCTCTACAGAGACCCTAGTAATATAATTTGACCTGACTGGGGAAATGCAGGGAGATTAGAATAGTGCTTGGCATGAAAAATGCAAGAGACTAATCCAGTCCTTATGACTGGGTGTCAGAAAGGGATGCAACATTTAAATCAATAAATATTTGATCTGCTACAGTGTCGGGTTCAGAAATAGAAACTTTCATGGCCCTAAAAGAATGTGGAGATAAATTCTAATAAATAGAGTTGGAATCATCTCTGGAAATGAGGAAAAAGAGTAAAGTTGCCCAAGGGATGGGACCAGAAAGTTCTTAAGCAAGGTTTAGTCAAGATAATGAGTGAATCAAAAAGAACCAGAGAGAGAATAAAGTTTGCAGAGACCTAGGAGGTCATCACAGCAAACTCTGCCCAGACCATTCAGATACGGGAAGTGACAGAGTACATAGCAGAAGTGGTAGCGATGCCATGTCACAAGGAGACTTTCAAAGACAAAAATAAAAAAAAGTTTCCCCCTTCTCTTCCTAGTCCTCAAGAGGGAGAATTCTGTAAAGAGTAGTAAACCAACTATGACAACTGGAAAATATCTATCCCTGCCTCTGTCAAGGTTGTCTCCATGGGTACCACCATGACCCCAGAATGATGAGTCCAAGACCATGACCAGAACCTCTAGCAGCTGCTCTACACCTTGTGTCTGAATCACTATACTGTCCTAATCAAGGACATCAGAGATGAGTAAGTGGCTAAAAATGATGAGACAACTTTGGAAATGGCCTTTCTCTTTGACAAGGACCTATCCTAACAGAAATGCAGAATAAATCTCAGACTTGTCAGCAATAAAAAGACTAAAAAACAAGGGAAACTGGAAGAATGCCAACAGATTTAAGAGTGGGGCAATGCTGTGCTTTTTTTTGACCCTCTCAGAGGGAACAACCTAAAAAAAAGGTTGGTTTCAAGAAAAGTGTTTCAAAGTAAAAAGTTTTGAAACTCTAGGTGCAATACTAGTTAAAACACAAAACCTTAAACTCTAACTTTTTGTTTTTAATGTGTGTGGCTTATACCTCTCTCCTTGCAGATAAACTTCAGACTTTGAGATTCTGAGAATGTTAAAAAAAAAAAAAGTGGATTCCAATTAATCTTCAAGACTTCATTCCTTTGAAATGGAAACATAACATCCCATTGGTAAAACTGTAGTCAAAGTAATTCCAAAACTTCTTTGTAAAAAAAAAAAGAAACAGGTAGGAAGATTAGAATTTGGGCTATACTTCTAAAAATGTTTAAGGCTATATATATATTTTTAGTTCAGGATGAACCTTGGTTCCCAAGAACTGAAATGATGTTGCAACAATTGATCTGTTAATCTCTCGACTTGTATTTTAAATCAACTCTATTGTGTGAGTTTAGCTTAAGTTTCTTTTTAGAATGATCACCCTGATTAAAAAGGTAAAGGTAGAAAATCTTTAATTTAATATAAAAGTTCATGGCATTATATGTTTAATAGTAGTTTTCCAAGAATTATTACCTAAGGCTGAAGTTTTGGGATAAAATTATTTGAAGACTCTTTTGCAATTATGATACGATGCTCTAGACTCTGTGATTTCTAAAGGAATTGAATTCCTGGCTAGCCCTCCCACTATTTCTAATAAAATGTGGTTTTAAGAGATTTACAACAATAAATTGGAAAAGTCCTTGATTTGGGGAAATTTAAACTTCTTTAAAATTAAAACTAAAGAAAGCAAAAGTTGTAGAAATGTATGTAATAAATTTAGATTTTATTTTATTTTAATTTGAGAATTTCTTCATCTGATTTTCCAAGTTGGATGATAGGTGTCTTTTATTGGAGTAAGGGGAATAGATTTATTTTTATGGGCTTTAATTTTTAAAGGAATGTATTTAATTGATGTAACTAACTTACAGAGTTAAGTAGCACAGACTGGATAACTCTATAACAGTTTTGAATTCATTCTTAATACAAGGTAAAATTCTCTAGTTAGGGTGCTTAAGATCAATTAATACTAGTTTCCAGAAACAAAAAGCAGGGGCAATATAATAGAAAATTACATTTAAGAATAATAATTGGGTTTTTTCAAATCTGAAGATCAGATTAACACAAAAAATAATTCAACAGCCACAATGGTGCTATGGAAAATCTGATTTAGAATGATGTGCAAGTTCACTCTGCATTGTCCAGACTCCCTAGTTAATACCTCATATTCTTGCATTCCCACAGTGGGAAGGGTTGTACCTAAACTCAGTTTCCCATTGGCTTTAAGCTCTCCAGGAGTTGGGCAGCTAGATTTCACAAAAACCTCCTGAAAATAGCCAACATCTAAATTCAGACTGTCTGGCACCCAAATAATCTGCCCCTTCCTCTAAGCAGCTGAAAAGATTGCTCTCGTACTTTTCCTATGTAAGGAGGAAGGGTCACTACCCTGGAATGTAACCCTTCTGTATCTTGCCCCTGGCCCTACCTTGCTTCTCTGGATAGGGGTGTCTATGTGCCCCTTCATACAGGCTCTTGGTCCTCCGTCTCTCAATAAAGCCTTTCTCTCAACCTATACTAAGTGAGGTTAAACATTTAACCTTAGCTTATCTTGTATAACTATTTTCTAAGGATACGTTGTACCTAAGGAATAATAGCAATCTGTAGTGAAAGGGTCTCTACGATAACCACATTGGCATGAAACAAATACAGGTTATTTTCTTGTCATCATCTGTGCAACTATAGTTAATCCTCATTATTCAGAGATTCCATATTTACAAATTCACCTATTCACTAAAATTTATTTGTAGCCTCAAAATCAATGTTCACACTGTCCCATAGTCATTCATAGACAGACATGCACAGAATGAAGAGTAATTTGAGTTGACTGGCACGTTCCTAGCTGAAAACTCTGCCTTCTTGTTTCAACTCTCATACTATAAACAACTGTCAAGGTGGTCTATTTAGTCCATGGTTTTTGCATGTTTTGTGTTTTTTGTTGTTGATTTTGATGTTTAAAATGGCTCCTAAGCATAGTGCTGAAGTACTTATCAAGTGTTCCTATAATCAAAAAGACTGGTATGTGCCTTACAGAAAAAATACTTGTGTCAGATAAACTTCCTTTAAGTGTGAATTATAATGCTGTTGGCTGAGTTCAGTGTTAATGAATCAACAGTAACGTATATCTAGAAAAAAATAGTAAATTTGCTGATCTGTACATGAGGCCACTCTAGTAGTGTTGAAGTAACATTTATAGGGTGTGATGAAGCTATGGAAAAGATGGAAATGAAGCTAAATGTGTGGATTCAGCATATGACAACCCACTGAAAAAGCACTGCAGACAGCACTGTGTGATGTTGAAAGTCAAAGAAATGTCTGGTCATATTACCCAGGGTCCAAAAAACGTTGAACCTTTCTTAGTTAGTGCTGACCACCCATGTTTCAAAAGGCAATCCAGAGTAAAAAAAAAAAATGTTAAATTTCCAGGTAAGGAAAGTTCTACAGATCAGGAAACTACTAAAAAAAAAAATTTAAATACCTGCTAAGAATTATACAGGAAAAGGGTTATAGAGAAAAGCAGGTTTTGAAGACCAATGAGATTGATTTCTTTTACAAGGACATTGGAAAATGAACTCTAATATAATGCAAATGGCATTTCAGTTGATAAAAAATGCTATGCCAAAAAGCTCACAGAAACCTACCATGTATTTCTCATAAGAGCAATACTTCAGTCTTCACTAATTCAGTGTCTGCAGCAACTCCATAGAACATTACAACCACAAATAAGTAGATTAGACTGTATTAAAGTCAATGCAGTAGGAAAATGTTTTTTAATTTAAATGGAGAGTTACTGAAGTGATCAATGTTTAAGAATCAACAGAAAACAGGAACAAGACAGGGATGCCCACTCTCACCTCTCCTGTTCAACATAGTATTGCAAGTATTAGCCATTGCAATTAGACAAGATGAAGAAATAAAAGGCATCCAAATTGGAAAAGAAGTAAAGCTGTCCTTATTTGTAGATGACATGATACTGTACATAAAAAACCCAAAGGACTCCATCCCAAAATTATTGACTTAATAAACGAATTTGGCAATGTAGCAGGATACAAAATTAATGTCAAGAAATCTGTGGCATCTCTATACACTAATAGTGAAATTACAGAAAGAGAGACTAAAAAAGTAATCCCATTTACCATCGCACCAAAAACATTAAGATACCTAGGAATAAACCTAACTAAAGAGGTAAAAGACCTATATGTAGAAAACTACAGGACACTGAAAAAAGAGATAGAGAAAGATGTTAATAGATGGAAGAGCATACCATGCTTATGGATTGGGAGAATCAACATCATTAAAACGTCCAAACTACCCAAAGCAATCTATAGATTCAATGCACTACCTATTAAAATACCAACAACATATATCACAGACCTAGAGAAGAATTCTTCATAGATTCATCTAGAACAAAAAAAGACCACAAATAGCCACAGCAATTCTGAGAAAGAAGAATAAAGTAGGTGGGATCTCAATACCAGATTTCAAGCTGTATTACAAAGCAACTATTCTCAAAACAGCCTGGACTGGCACAAGAACAGACACATAGACCAATGTAATAGAATAGAGAACCCAGATATCCACCCAAACCACTATGCTCAACTAATATTTGACAAAGGAGGCATGAATATACAATGGAGCCAAGATAGCCTCTTCAATAAATGGTGCTGGGAAAATTGGACAGATACATGCAAAAAAAAATGAAACTGGACCACCAACTTACACCAAATACAAAAATAAACTCAAAATGGATACAGGAATTAAACATTAGAAGGAAAACCATAAAAATACTAGAGGAATCCACAGGCAGCACAATCTCAGACATATGCCAAAAGAACTTCTTCACTGATACTGCTCCAAAGGCAATGGAAGCTAAAGAAAAAATAAACAAATGGGACTACATCAAAATAAAAAGCTTTTGCACAGCAAAAGAAACCATCAACAAAACAACAAGAAAGACCACTGTATGGGAGAACATATTTGCAAATGTTATCGCTGATAAAGGTTTAATCTCCAACATCTACAGCCAACTTATACAACTTAATAAAAGGAAGATAAATGATCCAATAAAAAATGGGCAACGGACCTAAATAGAACCTTTTCGAAAGACGACAGAAGGAAGGCCAAGAGACACATGAAAACATGCTCAAAGTCACTAATTATCCGAGAGATGCAAATCAAAATGACAATGTGATACCATCTTACACCTGTCAGAATGGCAATCATCAACAAATCAACAAACGACAAGTGTTGGCAAGGATGCAGAGAAAAAGGAACCCTTGTGCACTGTGGGTAAGAATGCAGACTGGTGCAGCCACTGTGGAGAACACTATGGAGTTTCCTCAAAAAACTAAAAATAGATCTCCCATTTGACCCTGTAATCCCACTCTTAGGAATTTATCCTAAGAAATCACAAACACCCCTATGTTCCCCTATGTTCATAGCAGCACAATTTACAATAGCTACAATTTTGAAACAGCCTAGGTGCCCGTCAGCAGATGAGTGGATCAGAAAACTATGGTACATCTGCACAATGGAATTCTATGCTGCCATTAAAAAGAGGGAATTCTTACCATTTGCAGCAACCTCGAAGGAACTGGAGAGTCTTATGCTTAGTGAAATAAGCCAGTCAATCAAGGAGAAGCATCACATGATCTCACTCATTTGTGGATAATAAAGAACATTATAAACTGATGAACACAAGGATAGATACAGAGGCAGTAAAGCATCAAACAGACTGTGAAATTACAGCAGGAAGATTAAGGTTAGGTGGGATAGATAAGAGATCAATCAAAGGACTTGTATGCATGCATATAAGCATAACCAATGAACATAGACACTGGGGGGTTGGAGTATGCCTGGGAGGGAGGGGGGGTAATGGGGAGATATGTATAAAAAATTAATAATAATAAAAAAAGAATCAACAGAAGCAGAAGAGCTACTGAAAAACATACAAAGATTGCAAAGGAAGAGAGAAACTGTCCATTTTTGCAGACAATACTTAACTGTCAATCTAGAAAATACAAGAGAATTAAAAGACAATGATTCACAATAGCAATAGAAAACATAAAGTTCCTAAGAAGAAATCCTAACAGGAAATGCAAGACATTTGTGAAGAAAACTGGAAAATTTTCCTGAAATACAGAGTGTCCCAAAAAATGTATACACATTTTTTTTTCTGATAGCTCAATTGATGTTTCTTTCTTTTCAGATTTAACCTATTAAAATTAATAATTATTAAAAGTGTATGCATTTTTGAGGGGATACCTTATATATGCTTGCAAAATTGAAATAGAACATATTCATAGAAAGGAAGATTCTTTATTGGATGGATATCAATGCTCTCAGGATTAACATTGAATGCAATCCAATCGAAATACCATAAGAATTTTCATCACATTTTTAAATATGTTTCTATTGATTTTAGAGAGGAGAAGGAAGAAGAGAGACAGAAACATAAATGATGAGAGAGAATCATTGACCAGCTGCCACCTGCATGCCCCCTCCTTAGGATGAAACCCTCAACTTTGGCATGTACCCTGAGCAGAATCAAATCTTGACCTCCTGGTTCATAAGTCAAATTTCAACCCCTGAGTCACACCAACTAGTCTTTTATTGAGTTGTTGTGAGTTTTTTAATAAGCTTTTTAATACACAGTGAACATGAAAAGCCATAACCATTTTAATATAAATAGAGGAGATATAAATCTACACCAGCTAGATATCAAGACAAATTCTAAAATTAATTAATCTTGAAACAGAACCATGTATTTAAAAAGAGAATATAAAATATAATAAAAGCATTTCCTTAAATCATGTTAATTCCCAACCTCATAATATACCTCCAAATATAAAAATGTGAGAGAAAAATAATACAAGTAAATATGTTGCAGACTTCAAAATAAGTGATATATAAGAAGTCCTTAAGTTTAAAAATGATTCTGTATTTTTAAAGATAGTATAAACAAAGGTAAAAAAAAAACTGGGAGTAAATGTTTAATATATACAATAGCCTAAGGACTAGTATCCTGAGTACAAAATACCAATACCAAAAAAATCAGAGATCTTCCTTTTAAATGAGCAATTAAACAACATAAAATATAAATGACAATGCATATAAAAGAAAAAAAATCCCCAAACTCAATGGTAATCACAGAAATACATATTAAAGTAACTCACTGAAATGGCAAAATTTTAAGTTTTTCCATTAAGTATTGGTGAAAATACATAAAATGAGTAATATACACTGTTGATTCAGAACATAAATTGGTAGAACCTCTAAGGAGGACAATTTTCAGTGTCTGTTCAAATATAAAGTAGCACACACGTTACATCCAAACAATTCCATTATCTCACCTAGAAGATTATACATATGCTCTAGAAGATGTGCTCACATTTACTTATAACATACTAGAGGCCTGGTGCACAAAATTTGTTCATGGGAGAGGGTCCCCCTCAGTCTAGCCTGGACCTCTCCAATCCAGGACCCCTTGGGGGATGTCTGACTCCCAGTTTTGGCCTAATCCTGAAACTGGCAGTCAGACATTCCTCTCATATCTGGGACCACTGGCTCCTAACTGCTTACCTGCCTGCTTGTCTGATAGCCCCTAATTGCCCCCCATGGCAGCCTGATCATCCCTAACCACCTCTGCCTGCCAGTCTGATGGCCCCTAACTGCCCCCCCTCCCCGCCAGCCTGGTCATCCCCAACTTCCCCCTGCCAGCTTGGTCACCCCTATCTGCCTCCTTGCCAACCTGGTTGCCCTGAACTGCCACCCCACCAGCCTGGTCACCTGAACTTCCACCTCTGCCGGCCTGGTCGACCCACGCAGCCTGCTGTTCAGTTGTTACTATAAGGGCATCATGACCAATTTGCATATTACCCTTTTATTAGTATAGATTGTGATAAATAAAAGCATCTATAGAGAGAAAAATTGGAAACCACTTCAATGTTTATCAATAAGAGAACAGGGACCCTTTAGCTGGGTCTTCCCACACTATGTAATACTATATAGCAGTAAAAACGAATAAGATGTTAATAAGTATCAATTCACAATTTATCTTTTCTAAGACATACTGTAAAATCAAAGCAAATTGAAGATAAATACCTCCCATCAAAACCAAAAGCACCAAAAAACAAAACTATTTGTCTAAATGGATGTATATATTTTGATAAATGCAAAGAAACAGATCTGGAAGGAATATACCAAAGGGATAATAGTTTACTTCTTGGAGGAAGATAATAATTCAGGGGGCAGTGGTGACCTATACAAAATAATGCCCCCCAAAGATGTCCATGATCTAGTCCCTAGAACCTGTGAATATGTTGAGTTACTAGCAAAGGGGGACTAAGTTTATTGATACATTAGGTTGCTAGTCAACTGACCTTAAAATATGAAAATGACCCTGGATTATCAGGTGTGTCCAATGTAATTATAAATGTCCTTAAAAGGAAAAGAGAAAGGCAGAAGAGAGAGAACTAGAAAGATAGCAACCTGAGAAGGATTTGGCTCAATATTGCTGGTTTTAAAAATAAAGGAAAAGCCAGAAGTCAAGGACTAAGGATGCACCCTAGA
This sequence comes from Lasiurus cinereus, assembly GCA_011751065.1. Taxonomy (NCBI): domain Eukaryota; kingdom Metazoa; phylum Chordata; class Mammalia; order Chiroptera; family Vespertilionidae; genus Lasiurus; species Lasiurus cinereus. Next base: position 68,735 of record JAAGEH010002465.1, on the reverse strand, counting down.
GCTGAAAAGGGCAGGAAAATGGATTCTCTCTAGAGCCTCCAAAAGGAACACAGCCCTGCTGACAGCTTGGTTTTAACTCAATGAACCCCATTTCAGACCTAACCTCCAAAACTGAAAGATAAATTAGAAATGTTTAAGCTCCTATATTTAAATTTGTGGTAATTTGTTACAGCAAAAGAGAAAACTAATACAAGTGATTTTTAAAAGAGATTTTTGCCTTGGTTGTAATATGCCAGTTTTTAAGTATAGAAAACCTATTCATATGTAATTTCAAATTATGTATAAATTTATTTATGTATAATGCGTCAGTTTAGATAAAGGAAAAGATTGTTGCTAGATTTCACTTGGTAGTACTTATCCTGATATTATAATTATTATCATTACTATTTTATGTTTACTTGTTATTTGTTCATATAATGCTAATGTGGTATGATGAAAATTGGCACTGATTAGCATCCCAAGGAATATCAGCCTAACCAGTGAAAGAGCTTTGATGTTCATTCTGAAGACTCATGAATTCCCCAGATGATCTCTAGACACTCACCTTTTTAAAGCTTTGAACTTCAAAATCTACTAAACTAAATTGTGTGAACAAATAACTACGATAGTATCTGTTAGTTTCTTTGCCAGCAAAAAAAATAAGTTAGCAGAAAATTTTTTTAAAACACCACATGTAGTTTAGGAACATGGAAACATTTTGACTCATTCACCTTTTTCAACATTTGGATAGTAAGCAAGGAACAAATAAAATCCAGATCCAAATGCTTTAGGGAGTAAGCAGTATTGCTTTTTAGAATCGGCACAATCTGCTATAAAATTGATAGCACCCATTATATTAAATCTTTATTCCAAATTTGTTTTTCCAGCGTTGGAATTATACCTTTCAGCTATAATGCTTTCTAATTATCTAATTTTATAGATGGAGAAGGTAGACAAACTAGATAATTAATTTGTTCACTAGACAGTTTCTTTAAAAACATAAGATTCACAAATTAGTTTTTAAAATTTATGGCTGAATTCTCTTATTAGTTCTTTAAGTGGTAATAGTCTTGTGGACTAAAATAGGACTTTAGATATTTTAGAGAATAAGTATGAGAAATAGAGTTTTCACTCAGTTGTGGAAATTTATGGGTTTTACTAATGGTAGAAAAACTTAAACATGAGTATATGCTAGCTTGAGAAGTAATTGCAGAAAGCATTAACAATATTCTTTACAATATATGTTTTTTAAAAACTTCGTAGGCAGCTAGTTTAAGTATCTGATTAAGTCTTCAAGTTCTGTGCTATATATGGAAGAAAATATCAGAATGGGTAGTGAATATCCAATCTTCCTTTTCCAACAACCCTGGTTATCCACTCTAGGAACATACGTAGTTCTATGTATGCTTGCTGTATTACTTCCAACTCATGTGACTAAGGCTGGCCAATTAGCATCATCCATTTCTTAAGCCATAGTAATTGTTCAGGAATGGGCATGTAAGGCAAGTCAGTCCAATTAAAGCAAACCTGAGGACTGTGCTTACATTATTGGATCTAACATGCTCTTTTTAAATATTGAAGTTGTAGTATGTGATTATGAGTCTTGAAACTATAATGTCCATTTTTACTATAATGAAAAGTGATAGAAGAAGGAGGACAGAGTAAAATACATCACAGAGAAATGAATCTGAAGACATGATGACATTGTAGGTCTCTGAATCAAACCTTTCCATCATATCAAACAACTAGACTTTTCAGCATTTGCTAGTTTTTATTTTAATTGTTATCAAAGACTTTACCAACTAAAAGAAAATTTTAAACCTTCTTTATGGTGTACTTTTAAAATGTAACTACATTCTGACAGAGCCCCAGGGAGGCTCCAGGGACAAGATAAGAGGTGAAGAGATTAGCCAAAGAACATATATGCATAGCCATGGACACAGAAAACAGTGTGGTGAGGGCCAGGTGAGGGGGCTGGCTAGAGATAGGCAAAGAAGAGGAAAACAGAGGACATATGGAATAAGTGTCAACAATTTTTTTTAAAAAAGAAGAAGGGTTCTATTGTTGGATGATGAATAACCCCAGAAAAAGTAAAGGTCCTTCTGTTCAAGGAAAGGTAGAGAATAAAGCAGGAATTAGAAAACATTTTGGAGGAAGCAAAGGCTGGAGCAAGTGAAAAACAGAAAACAAGATAGCTAAAAAGTAGGAGAGAAAAATATCTCAAATAGATATCTAGAAAATAAAATGATGTTCCTTTCATAATATAACCACTTTCTCATTAAAATCTAATAAAATTTATTTTATTCACTAGTGCTTTGGGGGGACCTTCTTGGTATTGGGAGACCATAGGTTGTGCTCATCTTCTGCCTCAAGTTAGTGTGAGCAAGAATGGAGAATTCCCATGGTATCTGAGTCACATCTAGACTACACCCAAGAAACTCTTGCTCTAAAAAAAAATCTTCAGTTTAAATATTCAAAATCTACATCATATTTGTGATAAACTAACTTAAAGAAATAATATGTGTAGGCCAATTCTTTTGCGATTTTCAAACTCTTTAGAGAAAGATCTACAAGCTTTGAAAGAAAAAAAATCAGATTATCCTCAAGCCACAAAAATTGCCCTAATCCAAACTACTCTATAGCACTAATCATCTATAAATTTATTATTTATAAATTTCTGAGGAGGTGGAAAGAATGTATCTAGAGAATAAAATTGCTAACCAAAATTTCCTGGTTAGAGAATGACAAATATAACTATAAAATCTCACACAGATGGTAATCACTATGAATCATGATGGTCTGGTGACTTTTAATGGACATGCTGGACCTTAGAAGTAGACTTTGACTAGAATGAAAAGGATCTGGGCATTTCTAGATATTTTGGGGAAGAAGTGATCTTAGTGATAATGCTATGGCATGTAAGAGGCTGTAATTTAAAATGTAAAAAAAAAAGGAAACATGAACCTTAATTGTACATTAACATTAGAAAATGAAGATCATCTGAGGTTTATGAAGAGGAAATAACATGAAGGCAGTAGTTTTGCAAGATTAAGCTGCAGAGCATAAACAGATGTAAGTGGAAGCATGACAACACAGAGTTAAGGCATGAGGTAAGGACAACCTAAACCAAAATGGTGACAATGGAGGTATTAAAAAGATGTACAAGTGAGAATCATTTTAACATCAGATCTGTTGAGGCTCAGTGTTTGTATATAGAATGAAATACAGTGGGATTTAAATTTTTGAACTTAATTTGCTCTGGAATGCTGTTTGAGAAGTGATTTATTCAAAAGTCAAATCATTTTTTTTCCTATCCTATCTAATAAAAGAGTATTATACAAATTGACCATCACTCCAACACACAAGATGACTGCCCCTACGTAGACACAAGATGGCCACCACAAGATGGCCAGCAGGGGAGGGCAGTTAGCACTGACCAGGCCTGCAGGAAAAGGCAGTTAAGGTCAATTAGGCTGGCAGGGAAGCAGTTAGGCATCAATCAGGCTGGCAGGGGAGTGGTTAAGGGGAGTGATCAGGCTGACAGACAGAAGCAATTAGGGGCAATCAGGCAGGAAGACAGGCGAACAGTTGGGAGACAGCAGTCCTGGATTGTGAGAAGGATGTCCAACTGCCCACTTAGGCCCATTTAGGATCGGGCCTAAATGGGCAGTTGGACATCCCTCGAGGGGTCCCAGATTGGAGAGGGTGCAGGCTGGGCTGAGGGACACCCCCCAGCCCCCCTGCATGAATTTCATGCACCTGGCCTCTAGTTATAAATAATGTAAATTGAGCCCTAACCAGTTTGGCTCAGTGGATAGAGCATCGGCCTATAGACTGAAGAGTCCTGGATTCAATTCCAGTCAAGAACACATGCCAGGGTTGCAGGCTCCATCCTCAGTAGGGGGTATGAAGAAGGCAGCTGATCAATGATTCTCTCTCATCATTGATGTTTCAACCTCTCTTGCCTCTCCCTCTCTGAAAAAAATAAAAACATTTTTCAAAAAAAATAATGTAAATTGAATTTATCTATTCCAGACCCCCAAATTATTCTATTTTAATTTTTTATATACAGTACATGTTTAATTAAGTTCTATCATAGTTAACACAACTTTTCACTTTGCTGCTATCACTAAACTTTCTTAGTATCCATGGTGACTCATACAAATTTAATCAAAATAAATAGCAACAAAAGAAAAATCATATGAAAACATTCACATTACAATTTTCTGAAATGTTAACAACATGAGGTTTAGTGGTAAACTGACTCAGACTCCAGCATTCTCTCCTTTGTCATCTGAGAGACTCATGACTGATCATACAGATATCAACATGAAAGAATTGTCAGGTTGAGAACCAAACTTTTGTTCAACAATTGAGACTTTTTCCCCCATGAACAAATTGAGGGAGAATAAAATTGTTTGAGCTAGGAGACATTCAAGAACTGAGGATTGGCTATGTGGGAGTAGAGAGAAGAAACCAGTGTTAGAAACATAGGGAAGGGATAGGAAAGAAAGGTAATATGTGAGTTCAAAATTTAACTTAAATTTGTGTACTTGAGATAAAATGCTTCAAAAATTCCAAGCTCAGTAAACTAATTACACAATACCCAACCAAGTACTTGAATCGTTCATAGTAGTGATAACCAATCATTTTGTAGTAATCAGAAACTAGGAAGAAAAGTGACAATATGTTTACAGGCAAATAAAAAAAGGTAAGTGACCATCTGTAAATGAATGGGCAAATATTTAAGGGAGTATGAGCACATAAAAATTACACAGCCATGAATTAAATGATAGAAGATGCAAAAATAGGAATTATTCATATTATGGGAAAAGAAGAGTCAGACCCTTGGGTTCATCATCTGTGTAAAGGAATTTAATTGATTTGCCAGATTTCCCACAGAGGTGACAGCAAACAAGCTACTCTGATCAGGCTTTGGCAAGTGGGAATTAAAAGTGCTCTGGATATTGAAATTATCATCTTCATCTTTATGGAGAGGACTCTGGAAGGCCAGAACTAAAAGGAAGTTATTTTAGGCAGTCTACCATTTTAAATTTCAGTTGACAGGTAAGAGAGAAAAAATTAAATACACTGCTAAGGTTTGAATGTAAATGACTAGAATACTGCTGTCATTAACATACTTAAAGTAGCAAACTCCAAGAGGAAGTTTGGTTTGGAGAGAACCAGGAGTTTAAATTTAAATCTGCTGAAAGTGAAATGGCAGCAGGACAGCCAAGTGAAAATGTATTGCAGTGTATTGCAACCCTAGCGTGAAGCCCAAAAGACAGGCCAGGACTGTAGGAGATCAATAGAGTTTTGGAAATCTGTCTCTAAGGGAGATATTTAAAGCCACAATATTCCAAGGGGGGAAACATAAAGACAAAAGAAAGCCAAGGAAAAAATCTTGGAAAACCTTCACATTAGCAGCAGAAATAGGAAGAAGAATCTTACAGGAGACTGATGAAACATTCGTGAGGCAGTAAGAGAACCAGAACTGCCAGTGTCACTCCCATGTCTCGTGTGGTACAGGGTTCAGGTTCAGGGTTCGGGTTCTGGAGGAGGCTGCATGCAAATGAAAAAGACTAGACACGAAAATATTAATTTGGGAATTGGGGACCAGGCAGAAGCCCAAGAGAGGACTACATTTTGCTGTGGCTTTGCCATCCTTTTTATTCAAGTCTGGGATACACCCATAACCCTTGGGCAGGCAATTTCCAGTAATAGCTTGATGATAGCCCATCAGCAATGATTTATATAAGACTAAAAGGTGGAAGTTGCTTCAGCTTCTTTTGTCTCAACTAGTCAGTGGGTATATGGCTCTGACCCTTGCCAGAGTCTCAAGGTTGACCAGCCTTCTGGGTTTCTTGTCCACACATCTCTGCTAGTGAAGGCAATGAGCAGCTTCCAACACAGAACAAAGACATCAATAAAGAAGTTTTTAAATATGAGAACTGGTGGGTATAGTCATATTATACCATCTGGAAAAGGGTCATCCTGCTTTAAAGCTTGTCATGAGTCCAATAACTTTATTGGTCCTCTAGAGGCCTGGTGCATGAAATTCATGTGTGTGTGTGTGTGTGTGGCAGGGTGGGAAGGAGGGGGTCCCTCAGCCTGGCCTGTGCATTCAGGGGATGTCTGATTGCTGGTTTAGGTTAAATCCCTAACTCGGCAGTCAAACATCTCTCTCACAATCTGGTATGCTGCATGCTCCAGTGACCAGACTTTTCATGCAGGTGAAAGGCGTCTTGTGGTTATATGGGCAGCTACATTTTTTTTTTGCCCTGATTATAAAAAGTAGCACATAACATGATCCTTCTGAGACAGTAGTGCCATTTTCCCCATCTTATGGGTGGAAAAACTGTAGCAGAAACAAGTAACTGGCTTGGTCACAAAGTTATAAGTATCATAATCAAAGCTGACCACAAAATGTGCAAGCCAGAGTCCATGCATGTCATCACTACATCATCCCATTTTTTCAGTGTTAAAGTAGCCTTTCTAGGTTTTAATTTTTAAATCTAAAAGACTTTTCCCAATATATAGGGGAGGATCCCTAGGCCTGGCTGGCAATCAGAGCTTATCTGTAGGGTGACATGCAAGTGGGGTAATTGGGGGCCCTCGCTGGCACTAGCCTTGGCTGGCAACCTGGTGTCCACTGACTGGCCCCACCCCCTGCCACTGCCAGTTGCCTCCCTCTGCAGGGTGACCAATAGGCAGGGCAATCGGGGGGATGAGGGGCAATCCAGTGGCTACTGGAACCCACTGGTGCCTGGTGCTGTCTGCTCACCGGCCCTGCCCTCTGCCACCTCCACAGCCACCAGTTGCCTCCCTCTGGGGGGTGGGGGCAAACACTCAATACCCTAGTGGTCAGTGCGCGTCATAGCAACTGGTCATTCCGCCTGTCTTCCTCAGTTCATTCTTTCATTCAATTGATTATCATATTAGGGTTTTATTATATAGGATTATCCCTGGGATGTTTCTCTCTTCTGTATGGTTCCTGATAAGTCCTCACGGTTTTCACATTCTAGGAAGGCATATGAGAATGGAAAGGAAGGTGGCCAGGACTAAGAAAAGGCACACATAATTTCCCTTCACATTCTTTTGGCTAGAAATTAGTCATATGGCTGTAGTTGGTTGAAATATAGCTGAGTATTTATATGCATAACTGAAAATTCTGTTATAATAGAAGAAGAGGACAAATATTCACTGTTACTGTCGGTGAGTTTCCTTCAACCACAGTCTAAGTTAGGTGACCATTCTCTATATTCCAAAATACCTGGTCATAGTATTTACTACAATTAGATGAATTATTTTGTTTAAACATTTCCCTTTTAGACTATCAGTACCTTGAGGTATGGACTATGACTTAGTCATCTGTATATTCTTACTCACAAAGTTAGTACCCAGTAGTAATATATCCTAAACAAATCAATAATATTTGATGAATGAATAAAAGAGGCAACTTTAAAAGTAGATCCAGTATTAGCACAACTTTTGTAATTTAAATGACAAAAGATGAAAAATTATTTCCTCTATAAAATATGAGAATGTTCTGGCATTTTTCAAGTAATATAAAAAGTTTCTGTTTCAAAGTTTCTTGAAAAATTTAAAATAATATCCAACTGTGATTTAGACGGGGAAGAAAATAGTTTCAAGGCACAAACATCTAAGTGAATTAATCAAAATAATAAGTAAGAAAAGTATAGGTTGCTCAATATCCTTTCTGCAAACCTGCCCTATCCTGGATATTCTGATTCAGGAAATCCCCATTAGATTTAAATTCTCTGAGGCAAACTTGGTTTAAGGGTATTTATTTATTAAGATGTGATGGCATGTTACTGAATGCATTTTTTTAAAGAATTAAGGACCATAAAATACATATTTCTGGGTATGTTAAAATACAGGTTTCAGTTGGAAGGATCTCTGTGGTAAAAGTAGCTTTCACCTATGGTCCTAAGTTGCCTTAAAATCAGGAGGTAGCTTGGCTGGTATGGCTCAGTGGTTGGGCATTGATCTATGAACCAGGAGGTTGCAGTTCAATTTCAGTCAGGGCACATGCCTGGGTTGCAGGCTCAATCCCCAGTGTAGGGCATGCAGGAGGCAACCAATGATTCTCTCTCATCATTAGTGTTTCTACTACTCTCTCCCTCTCCTCTCTTGATATTAATAAAACCGTATTTTAAAAATAACACAAGTATTTTTAGATGAATAGCTAGCATAGCCAACACTCAGTTTTCAATTATTTCTTTGCCAGTTTGAAAATGCATACCCTGAAGTCAACTTGAAGCCCCAAGAGAGACTCGGTCAAAACTGGATTTAAACCTGAGCCCCATAGGAAAACAAAGTTTTCTGCAGTCATTTGATGGCATGCTGTACAATGAATAAAAACAAAATATATGTGCAAAAATTAGCAGAAGTATCCTTTCCTAATATTGTAAAGATTATAGCAGCCAAAAACACACTCAGGGTTGAAATATTAAAGTCAGTCTCATAAAAGTCTAGAACAAAGGTGTTCTGAAAGTTCTGAAAAGCACATTAAGAAATTGAAAGAAGGTAAGTACCAAGAATATAATTAATTGCATACAAAATATAATTATATATCCAGGATCTCCAAAAAAACAATAAAAAATTTAGAATTAATAAGAAAGTCTTAAAAAGTGACTACAAATAAGTCTCTCTATATAAACATATGTATATGTGTATATACATATACACATTTGTACATATATTACAGTTTTATAACCAGCAATAATTAGCTTTAAAATATAATAGAAACAAAATTCTATTCAGAATATTAAATAAGCCAAAATCATATATATATATATATATATATGAAGCCCTAATATGTAAATAGATTGAATGGCAGAACAACTGAACAACCAAACAACCAGTTGTTATGACATGCACTGACCATCAGGGGGTGCATGCAGAACATGGCAGGCATTGGCTGTGGCAGGATGGTGGAGCAGGTGAGCCAGGGTACCAGACCTAGGCAGGGCACCAGTTGTTGTCATACAAATGAGCCTCTGGTGGTTACTGAAAATTCTTTGCTTCCACACACCACGGTCCCTCTGGGTGCTCGCACCTGCTGCCAGTGCTGGCCCCGCTCACATCCCACATCCATTGCCAGTGCCAGAGCCACTGCTCATACCCACTGCTGGCGCCAGCCTCACTCCCACCTACTGCCAGCACCAGCGCCAGTCCTGATCGCTCAATGCCAGCCCTGATTGCTCCTCAGGGCTTCTCCACCTCCCCCTGCTCCTGAGGGGCAATCAGGGCAGCAGCTGCCACTTGGACCCACTGATGACACTGGTCCCACTTGCACATGCTGCTGACACAGGCACCAATCGCTTCGCCTTCAAAGGGTATAAATGGGGCCAGTGCCATCAGCATGTGGGAACAGCAGTGGCAGGAACAGGGCTGCTGGCAGACAGGGGACCCAGGACCACAGTGGGAGGTTGCCAGGTGGGGGCACAAAAGATGGGCTGAGACCTGCCTTTATGCCCACTATAGCCTCATGGCCCACAGTTCCTTTCAAGGTGCATGAATTCATGCACTGAGCCCCTAGTAGTATATAGTATCTAGAAGTAAACTTAATGTGATATATAAGATCTATATAAAGAAGATGGCAAAATCAGACTTGAGCAAGAGGGGAAAATATATCTTATTTCAATATTATGAATTTAGATATTATTGGCTATTATAGATACTACAGAGATATCAATTATTCAGATTTAATATAATGTAATATACTAGTAATTCTGTCAAACTCTCAATATTTGTTGGGGATCACATGAGACTTGGTTGGAAAGTTATAAGGAAGATATTCCAAGAAAAAGGGTGTGTGTGGAAAAGCTGCATGCCCTGTTTATTGGAATTTTGACTTAGAGGAGACACAGGGGAGTGTCAAAGGTGGCACCTCTAATTATCCCTTGACTTTTCCAAATAAGTTTGTGTACGTGCAGACACCTGGGTGTTAACTGGAATCCTTCTGCTTAATCCCTGGATGCCCTTGCCTTGAGAACAATGCAAACACATGTGTCCTCCCAAGATTACTTACTGTATTTATTGCATCTAAAGACAAAAATTCCAATAAAAGGCTAATGAAGGAGGCAATCGAGGCTGCCTGGCTGCTGTCAGTCAAGCCTTCCCTTAGCCCTCTCTTTCACAGTTAACTGTGTCAGAGTAATCTGTTCATTCATTGTTCATGGGCTGTTGGTCAGCCCTCACAAATATTGAAGATATAATTTTAGTAAGTCAAAAATAAAAATTAGGCCAACTTTGGTTGTAGAATACCTTTCTGAACATAATTATCAAAAATAGAAACCATAAAGAGAGATTAAAATGTAACATTTATATATAAATTATATATAATGGCAAAGGGCAAATTGAAATACTTTCAACACTTAGACAAAGGGCAATATGTTCTTGTGGAAGACTTTGCCAATGCCTATTGTATTTATTTTACGTTTCTTCTTTGTTTTGAGAACCCATAGTGTGTTTGGGGCAGTAATGTTCCCAACTATTTTTTCTTTACTCTTGTAGTTAAAGGTAGCCATGAAATATGAGCAAATACCCTGGATGAAGTTTCTAGAAAAACTATGTTTTCCTTATAAAGAATTTAAGTTGACATGTACCTTTTGCTAACTATTCTTCTGCCCTTTCTTCCTGAAATGTATATTTGTTGCTGATAGATCAAATAACTATGTTCTGACCATGAGAAAATAAGTTACATACTAGTGAGAGTAAAGCATCAGGGAAGAAGGAGCCTAATTCTCAGAGTGCCTCTACCAGCACTGGAATCATTAATGAACTTGTTATATAGGAAAAAATACTCTTTTTTGGTTAAGGCATAATATTGGATTTCTGCCACGGCACTTAAGCTTTTTTAAAAAATCAAAACTATGTTAAACAACACTTTAAAGAAAAAGATAATATCCTGTTAAGGCAAAAAATGAAATATAAAATATAATTTTAAAGTTAAAAAACAAACATGAAAAGATTAATCACTTAACAATAATAATTTTTTTAAGAAAATGCCATTATTAGAATATCAAGATGCAAATATTTAAAACCAATGGTAATAGTCAGTGTGGTGGTAGATGTAGAAAGTTTTCCACACATGGCTGTTAGGAATGTAAATTAATAAAAGGTTTCATGAGGCACTTTTTAATTATGTCTCATTACACATTAAAATATGTATATTCTTTAGTTATAAGTCCAAATGTAAAACATAAACCTAGAAAATATATGAGAAAATCTGTGTGACTTTGTGTTAGACCAGTGGGCAGCAAACTGCAGCTTGCAAGCCACATGAAGCTTGCAAGCCATGGTCTGCTGCTCTGTTGACTAATGAGTTTGCCGACCACTGACCTAGAATCTCAATTCCAATATTTATAGGCTGTTGTTGTTCATTGTGATTAAGCCCCTAACCCAGTGGTCAGCAAACTCATTAGTCAACAGAGCAGCAAAGTCGCATGTGGCTCTCGAGCCACAGTTTGCTGACCACTGTGTAAGGCAATGAGTTTTTAGATAAAACACTATAAGCAATGAGTTTTTAGATACAACATATTTTCCATAAAAAAAATTGATAGGCTATATTTTACCCATATTAAAAATATTTTGTCTATGAAAGACACCATTAAGAGAATTAAAAAGTCAAAATGGGCCAGGAGAAAATATTTACAGATCACATATCTGATATAAATGTTTCCAGAACATACAAAGAACTCAACAAAACAGTAAGAAAACAAATAATCTAAGAAAAAATGGTGAAAAAAAGTTGAACAGTAACTTCATCAAAGAAAGTATATGGAAGGCAAAAGAACATATGAAAAGATGCTAAACATTTTAAATTTTAAATGTTTTTATTGAGAGAGAGAGAGAGGAAATAGAGACAGAAATATCAATGAGGAGAAAACATCAACATCAATGAGTTGCCTCCTGTATGCCCCTTTTGGGGGTTAACCCACAACCTAAGCATGTATCCTGACCAGAAATCAAACCAGTAACTCTTGATGCATGCATGGAGTCGACACTCAATCACTGACCCACATCAGCCTGGCTCAACATTACTAATAATTAGGGAAATACAAATCAAAATAATAATGAATTATGAGCACATGCATATTAGAATGACTATAATTACAAAACAAAACCAAATAAGGATGCAGAACAATAGGAATTCTCATTCTTTGAAGATAGGAATGCAAAATGGTAGAATTATTTTGGAAAATTAATCCTTATACTTTTAAACATATTACTATGACCCTGAAATCTTACGCACACTGAGAATGAACGAATTAGAACTGCATGCAACTAAATGGATAACTCTCACAAATACAGTGTTAAGGGAGAAAAGCCAGACACAAAAAGTAAATAATTTATGATTCTATATATTTAAAAATTCTAAAATAGGCAAAACTAGTCTATGGTGTTAGAACAGTTATTGCCCTGGGATATAAGGTAGGAATTGGGTGTGTGGGAGGTGGATTTATAAAATGACTTCTTGTATGCTGATAATGTGTTGCTTCTTGATCTAGGGACTAGTTACAAGCTATACAGATTAATTTATAAACCTTTTTATTTCTGTCTTTCTTCAATAAAAAGTTTACCAAGAGGGACAGACATTGGTTCAATCATTATATATTCATACTATGAATTGTTCTTCAACAATTGAAAATATTACAATATACTATTGATATAAAAATATAAATGTTATAGAATAATATAGTATAACCCCATTTGATGAAAAGTAGGGATCCTGGATTGTGAAAGGGATGTCTGACTGCCAAATGTCTGACTGCAGGGATTGGGCCTAAATTGGCAGATGGATATCCCCCAAGAGGTCCTGGATTGGAAGAGAGATGTCCAATTGCTGGATGTCTGACTGCAGACAACCTTATTTTTTCCATTTGCTCAGTCCTAGAATCTTGCAGTCATCTTTAACACTTTTCATATTCCATATCAAATTCATCAGGAAGTATTGTTGGATATACCTGCAAAATATACCCAAAATCTAACCACTTTGCATCATCCTGGTCTAAATCTCCATTGTCTCTCACGTAGGTTACTGCAATAGCCTCCTAATTGGTCTCTCCATTATACTCTTACCTCTAGAATTTACTAAACAACTGCCAAATTGATCCTTTTAAAATGTAAATTATATCATGTTACCATTTGGATAATGGTTACTCTTTTCATTCAAAGTAAAAGGCAAAGTTCTTACAATATTTCATAGGGCTTCTTTCATGTTAACTCTGACCCCTTCTTTCCTCCTTCAATCTGCCTCATTTACCCATTCTGTTATAACTACATAGGCTTTCTTGATGTATATCACAAATATCATATATATTCTAATTTGAATGACATATACTTGAGCTATTCTTTTTGTTTGGAACATTCTTCTCCCTGATGTCCATTTGACTCTTATCTTCTAAATTAAACCTACCCTGACCTCCTTTTATATATTGTAATTTGAACCTTTACTGCCCCAGCACACCTTAGCCCCTTAATTTGCCTCATTTTCAATGTTTGCACAGCATTTTATCATCTAGTTTATTATATAATTGACTTATGTATTACATTTATTGCATATCTCCTCCAACTAGAAAATAAGCTCCTCAAAAGCAGGAATCTTTGTTTTGTTCCTTGATGACCCCCAAGAGCCTTGAACAGCCTAGTCCACTGAAAGCCCTCCATGTACTCAATCAAATGTTTGTTGAATTAATGCTGAATGAATGAAATATTACTCTTACTACCATGTGAATACTGGATTTCAGTGTGGCAAGTATTTAGAAAGTTACTACAGTGGTTAAAGTGAGAGGCAATGGTAGTCTGCTCTAGAGTGGTAGTAGTAGTGATAGAAAGAAGTGACAATAAAAATGTACTTTGGAAACATTTATAATGATAAATGAAATGAAAGGATAAGAGGTAGCAGAAGGAAACAAATCAAGAATAATCCTTAGATTTCTTGGGTGAGCATCAATTGGCTAATTATGCTATGGATGGTTCAGAGGGTAGGAAAACAAATGTAATGTGTGAATCAAGAGTCAATATTGAATGGTAAGTTAGAGATACCTATGAACCATCTAAGAGAGGCAATTTCAAGCAAGTGGTTAGAGTAAAAATCAAAATTCTTGGCTATCTTTGGAAATATTGGAATTATCAGTATAAAAATATAATTTAATCTATAGGAATGATCAGATGAGAGCATAGGTATATTTTAATAATATCTTAAAGAGACTCTTACTCTACCTCTTAGATAGGATAAAGGTGGAAGTCAGGGAAGTGGGAGGAAATAGCATGCATGAGCCAAGAGACACATGTTTCAAGAAGTTGTAAAGTGTGTATTGGCTTTAGTTACACAGACATGACTGGCAGATGCAGTCTCAGTGGAGTGGTGAGGGTAGAAGCCATGTGTAGTATACTATTATGCCTCCTTGCAATCTTCCAATCAAATGAAGTCAAACTAGTTACACATTTACTCACTCACAGGTAACAAAATATAAGAAGTGGTAGATAATAGCAAGTCATTTGGATCCAAAGTTGCCTTTTGAGTTTAGGGTGCTAGGTACTAACAGCTAGTGGTTCCACCTTTGCATCATAGAATCTAAGGAGTGGAAGAACATTGAAGAAACATCTCAGAAAGAAAAACTGCATGTCAAGCACATCTATTCTGATCTACCATTGCACTTCTTCCTCGTGAGCTTGAATAGTCTCAGAGGCCCATTGCAATCAAGGCAGCCCTTACTAGTTGATCACACTTGTCATGGGAACTGAACCCATTTGCCACCCCTATTCCAAGTTCCATCTCCTTGTCTAATCTCATTTACTTCATCTCTATAAAACCACAAGAATTCTTGTGGCTTCTGCTTCAAAGGGGATAGAGAACTTCTATTTTCTTTTGAGGTTAAACTAAAAGCTGTTCCCACTACTTTTCACTTCTTAGTAGTTATTGGAACTCAAAGAGCCATCATTTGTCAATCTTTCAGGTATTTGAAGACAGCTATTATGTTTCCCTAGAATTTTTTCCTCTCCAGTAGAATACAACCTTAGCACTTTTATCAAGAAATCTAATCCTATATAATAAAAGACTAATATGCAAATTGACCAAACAGCAGAACAACCAATTGCTATGATGTGCACTGACCACCAGGGGGCAGACATTAATGCTGGAGCTGCCCCCTGGTGGTCAATGAGCTCCCTCAGGGGGAGCATTGCTTGGCCAGAAGCCAGGCTCATGTCTGGCAAATGCAGCAGCAGTGGCAGAAACATCTCCTGCCTCTGTGGCAGTGCTAAGGATGTCTGACTGACAGCTTAAGCCCCATCAGTAGGACATCCCCTGAGGGCTCCTGGACTGCAAGAGGGTGCAGGCAAGACTGAGAGACAGCCCCCCCCCCCGCCTCCAGTGCATGAATTTCATGCAGTGGGCCTCTAGTATTACATAATTTCTAATCTTGTACCATCTCATTTACAACTACCAGCACTTTATTTGTCTGGAAAGCACACACACCTCCACTATCATGCTTTGCTTGCTTAGAATGAACTAGAAAAACTGGAATACTGACCCTAATCAATAAACAAAAACACATATATATCTAACTTACATTTAGTCCCAGCAACCAGATGCTAGAAGTTTTCCCCCAAGGACGGTAGGGACATAAGAACAAGTCTAAAGGGCTCCATGGAGATAAAGAAGATCATACAACGCAAGCATACATTCCAGCTGTTGGAACTTTGGCAGTCTAACTACTGAGTAGAACAGATGATACATTCCAGGATGTTTTTCCCCTGGGCTATATAAATTTAAGGACTGAAATATTTAGCAGAATAAAAACAGGTTCTGAATAAAATTATAGCATATTGAAGATGAATACATTTGGTTCCAATAGTCTCATAAAACAGACTACACTATATTGTAGACAATCTTAAAATATAGGAAACACTATTATCAAAACCCCTTAAGAATTTCAGAAGAAAAAACTATACTTGATTTTTCAGATCTCTTATCAGTTAATTTATTAGAGCAATATGGGGAAGTACTCAAAATAAAAGCATTCTATATTTTTTCCAAATATATTTTAAATTCCTTAAGCACAAGGATCATTTTTTCTTTCTTACATTTCATCCATTAATTGGAATATAAAGAATATTCAAGCCTAGATGGCATGGTTTGGTGGTTGAGCATCTACCTATGAACCAGGAGGTCAGGGTTCAATTCCAGTCAGGGCATATGCCTGGAATGCAGGCTCAGTCCCCAAAGTGGGACATGCAGGAGGCAGCCAATCAATGATTCTCTCATCAATGTTTTTCTCTCTGTCCCTCTCCCTTCCTCTCTGAAATCAATTAAAAAATACTTTCTTAAAAATAATATTTAAATTATGTGCCTATGCCCAAATCCCTATCAGATGAGTGGATAAATAAGCTGTGGTGCATTTATACAACAGAATTATTATTCAGCTGTAAAAAAAAAAGAAAAGAAAAGAAAGAAATATTACCTTCTGCTACATCATGGATAGACCTGGAGAGTATTATGTTAAGTGAAATATGCTGGTCAAAGAAAGGCAAGTACCATATGTGGAATGCAATGAACAAAATAAATTAACAAACAAAATAGAAACAGACTCATAGGTACAAAGGACAGACTGACAGCTGTCAGAGGGGAGGGGATAGGAAGGGTGGCTGAAAAAAAAAAGGTGAAGAGATTAAGAAAAAAAAAATATATATATATATATTCTGGCTAAAAAAAAATACACACACACACACACACACACACACATACACACATACACACATACACACAAACAACAGTATGGTAAGAGCCAGAGAAAGAGAGAGGGTAGGGGAAGGTGAAATGAGCAAATTAGGGTAAATGAGAATAGAAATAGACTTTACTTTGGGTGATGGGCACATTATGTAGTGTGCAGACGATATTTTGTTGAGTTGAACACTTGAAACCTGTATGGTTTTTTTAACCAATGTCACACCAATGAACTAAGAACAAAATTATGAGCTTATTAACATAGAAATCATTAATGAATGAAAACTTTTTATAAGCATAGGAAATGTCTGAAACTTCTGGTTAATCTTCAGTGTCTTTATTACTTACTGATCTGTAGGAAAAAAACAAAATTTCAAATTATTATTTGGAAACTAGAGGCCCAGTGCATGAATTTGTGCATGGGGGTGGGGGGTTTCAGCTGACCTGGGATTAGGGTCAGACCTGTCAGGAGGAGACATAAGGGGCTGGCTAGCCAGCCCCTCCCCAAAATGGGAAGGTGGGGGGCCCATCGGGGGCAGGCCAGCTGGGGGGAGGGGCCGCAGGTGGTTGACCAGCTGGCCTTGCCTCTGATCCGGGTGGGGGGCCAGTCTGGGGTGGGGCTGGATAGGAAAAGAGGCTATAGGAGGATGGGTGGCTAGTCATGCCCCCTATTGGGGGGGGCAATCAGAGATGAGGCCAGGTGGGGGAGGAGCTGTGGGTCGATGGAGGTGGGAGAGGGCTAATCGAGGATGTGGGGAGAGGTTGCAGGGGGGTTGACCAGCAGCCCCACCTTCAATTAGGGTGGAAGAGGCCAATCAGGAACAGGGCTGGCTGGAGTAAAGGGCAGTGGAAGGTTGGCCACCAGCTCCACCGCCTGATCTGCAATGAGCATCATAGCTACTGGTTGTTCTGGTCATTACAGCGTTATGGTTGCTGGCTTTTTATATAGATTGAAGACCTATTCCTTTTGTGTACCCCACTGATAAGCATAAGCAGCTTATACAAATCACTTTGAAAAACATTAAGGCCTTCTATATGCACAAGACAAGAGGAACATCTTATTTTAAATTTTTTCTTAATCTTGTCTTCTTTTCCTTAACTTTCTTGTCTTTCTACTAACTTTTTAAGATCATCAGCAGTTTCTCTTAAATAACATTATGTTACTGAGAAACCTGATCTCTTTATAGGATATCATGAATGTGTAGTATGGGCTTAGAGTTTTCCAGCCTTGCTCTTTTCCTTTTTCTTCACTCAATGTATGACCCCATTGTTTCAGTTTTCAGTAAGTCTTGTCACTCCATTAATGAAAGAGAATGGAATCACACTGGCTTAGTCCCACATTTCATGAGAAACAAGTCAGCTGGCCATACATAAAGCTTAAAATTCATAAAGCTTCTTAAATAATAAGTTGTCAAAATAACTTTGGCAGTGGTTGAGTAATTTGAAAAATTAGATTTATATACTTCCTGAGAGTGAGTTTAAGGAATCTTGATTTTGATCTTTCTGAAATAAATACTTACAAAAATGAAAAATCTTTACAATAAAATTACTTAAAACTATGGGCAAGAAACTAGGGAATTAAATACTCTCAAAGATATAAGGATACAGAGCAAACAATGCTATTACTTTTTGTATAAATAAAATTTGAACTTTTCTTACATAAATTACTATATCCCTTTATCTTTAGCCATAAGATTCTTTTAAGAGCATGTGTTATTATATCCTTTCATACTGCAAAGACAAAAATAATTTGTAAGCTGAATATATTTATGTCACTCACTTCAATTTTATTAGTATTTTTAATTAAATTTATTGGGATGTCATTAGTGCAGTCAAAGTAAATTACTAAAGAAAAAATCTCAAATGACCAAGAGGCATTATCAAAAAATTACCAATCTCATTATTATTGTATTACTTAAACAACTGAAAGTTGAAATATACCTTATTTTCTTTCTTAAAGTTAAAAATAAAAAAATTATAATACCCATACTCTTGCTGATACACTGGTACTTTTTTAATTTATTGGGATGGTATTGGTTAATAAGATTATATAGGTTTCAAGTGTATATTCTATGATACATGATCTGTATACTTCATTGTGTACTCACCACAAATAACCTTCCATCACCATATATGTGCCCCCCTTTACCTTTACTATACCAACCCATTTCCCTCTGGTAACCACCATAGTGTTATCTGTGTCAATGAGTTTCAGTTTTAGAGCCTACATTATTGAAATTATATGGTTCTTCGCTTTTTCTAACTTTTTCACTTAACATATATTCCCAAGGTCCAACCATATTGTTACAATGGTAGTATTTCATCTTTTCTTATGGCTGAATAGCATTACATTGTACATGTGTACTACATTTTCTTTATCCAATCGTCTATTGAAGAATACTTTGGTTGATTCCATGTCTTGGCCATGTGAATAATGATGCAATGAATATAAGGATGCAAAAATCTTTGAGAATAAATATTTTCAAATTTTTCAGGTAGGTAACTAGAAAAGAGGTTGCTATGTCATATGATAACTCTTTTCTTAATTTTTTGAGGGACCACCATACTGTTTTCTATAGTGGCTATATCAGTTTATATTTCCACCAGCAGTCAATGAAGGCTCCTTTTTCTCCAACACTTTTATTAATTGTCTTGTTGGTAATAGCCATTCTAACAGGCATGAGGTGATATCTTATTACAGTTTTGATTTCCATTTCCTTAAAAGCTAGGGAAGTTGGGCATCCTTTCATATGTCTATTGGCCATTTGTATGTCTCCTGAAAGAAGTATTTGTTCAGGTCCTTTGCCCACTTTTCAATGGAATTGTTCCTTTGTCTGGTGTTGAGTTGTATGAGTTCATTATATATTTTGGATATTAACCCCTTGCCAGAGCTGTTGTTTACAAATATCTTCTCCATTCAGTTGGTTGCCTTTTGTTTTGTTGTGCAGAAGCTTTTTAGTTTGGAATATTCCATTCACTTTTTTTTTCCTTTACTTCCCTTGCTGGTTTTATTAGTTTTTAAATGATATCCTTATAATGTGTGTTTGGGGTATGCTCCTATCCATTTGCACACACCCTTCTAAGATGTGAGTTTCTTTTCTTGATTCTTTTTTTTAATGTTATATATTTTATTTTTTATACTGTTGGTTTTTATGCTGTTACTTTCTCTTTTTTAATCTTTATTGTTCAGATTATTACAGATGTCCCTCTTCTTTCACCCCGTAGTCCCCTCCACCCAGTTCCCACCCTACCCCAGGTCCTCACCACTTCACTGTCCATGTCCACAGGTACTGCATACATGCATGTAAGATCTTTGTCCAATCTCTTCCCACATCCCTTCCCCCCAAGAATTGTCAGTCCACTGCATTTCCATGCCCCTGATTCTACTACATTCACCAGTTTATTCTGTTCATCAGTTGTTTTATTCATTTGATTTTTAGATTCTCTTGTTAATAGATACGTATTTGGTGTCACTTTGTTGTTCATAACTTTATATCTTTACCTTTTTCTTCTTCTCCCTCTTCTTAAAGCATTTCATATAATACTGGTTTGGCAGTGATGAACTCCTTTAGCTTTTTCTTGTCTGTGAAACTCTTTATCTGACCTTCAATTCTGAATGGTAACTTTTGTGGGTAGAGTAATCTTGCTTATAGGTTCTTGCTATTCATTACTTTGAATATTTCTTGCCACTCCCATCTGGCCTGCATAGTTTCTGATGAGAAATTAGCTGACAGTTGTATGGGTACTCTCTTGTAGGTAACTGTTTTTCTCTTGCTTCTCTTAAGATTCTCTCTGTCTTTTGCCCTTGGCATTTTAATTATGATATGTGTCTTGGTGTGGTCCACTTTGGATTCCTCTTATTTGGGATTCTCTGCACTTCCTGGACTTGTTAGTCTATTTCTTTCACAAGATAGGGAAAGTTTACTGTCATTAATTCTTCAAATAGGTTTTCAATATCTTGCTTTCTCTTTTTCTGGCACCCCCACAATTCAGATGTTAGTACTCTTAAAGTTAGCCCAGAGGCTGCTTACACTGTCTTCATATTTTTGGATTCTTTTTTTCTTTTTTCTCTTCCAGTTGGGTGTTTTTGTTTCCTTGTATTTCAGATCGTTGACCTGATTCTTGAGATCCTCTAGTCTACTGTTGAATCTCTATATATCATTTTTATTTCAGTCAGTGTATGCTTAATTTCTGACTGGTCCTTTTCCTTTTTTTTTCTTTTTCTTTTTTTGGCATTCTTACGAAGATACTTGAAGTTCTCACTAAATTCCTCAAATGTTTCTAGAAGATCCTTAAGTAATCTTATAACTATGATTTTGAACTCTATGTCCAGTAGTTTGCTTTTTTCCATTTTTGACCTGTTTCTTTGTCCCTGCATTTTGGCTGTTTCCCTGTTCATTTCTATTTATTGGGTAGCAGTTAAGTCTCCTTGAGTTGATAGAGTAGCCTTGTGTAGTAGGTGTCCTATAAGTCCCAATGACTCAGATTCCCCAATCACATGAGGTGGATACTCTTGGTGCACCCCTTTGTGGGTTGTGTGCAAAGTCTTGTTGTAGTTGGTCCATGATTGCTATTGGTATCACTGGGAGGAATTGACCTCCAGGCCAATTGTCTATGAGGACCAGCTGTGTCTATAATGGAAGAGCTGCTGTGCAGGAGACACTCTTATGGGGCAGGACTTGCTTCAGTGGGGCTTTGGTGCTCATTGAGTCTTCCCCTTGAGTGTGTCACTTATTATGGATGTGAAGAGTTGTAATCTGGTATGATCTCACACTGAACACTGGGTACACTGACACTTGGATCTCTAAGGAGGTGCAAAGTCAGCCACTGCCTGGGGCCACCCAGAAGGAGCTATAGAGAGATTTGAAGATTCTTCCTCTTTGTATCAGGTTTGGAAGTGCCCAGATGAGAATCAGCTGTAAAGCAAGGCAGGCTGCTGCAGGTGCCAGCCCTGGGCCTTCTTTTGATAGCTTTGGAGCTGCCTGACCCAGCTACAGCTTGTTTGACAGGTTTTAGGCTGATAAAGAAGAGGCTATTCATATGCAAAAGCCACTGTGCACAGCTTGGGTGGGGTTGTAAGTTGGGTAGGACAGAGTCTCAGGGAATCTCCAGGGTGGAGCAAACAGCAACGGCTACCAGTCAACCCTGCACGGGGGAGGTCCCAGCACAGGAACAATGACAGCTGTAAGCACCTCCATCTGGAAGAAAGCTGCCTCCATGTTCTTGCCCTGATGCCAGACAGCCCAGTTTCTCCACATATGTGTCTGTGTCCCCCAGAGTCTCACCCAGCACCAGAGCTCAGAGCAAGCAGGAGCTTGTATCTCCCTCCCAATTAAAAAAGTCCATGCATCCTTCCCTTTTCTCTTTCTGGGCTAGCCAATATTTTTTCTTATTGTTGTTGTTGTTTGTTTGTTTGTTTGTTTTTGTTTTATTTTTATTTTATGCTTTTGTTTTTTCTCTTCTCACTTGATCTCTTCTTCTACTAGTAGCTTAATTAGTTTCACTCACCAAACTCAAGGCAATCTGCCCTCTACTCTATTGACCAAAAATAGATGAGTATATAGATAGATTAAATAAAGGGGAAATGTTTTCCTTATATACATTTTAATATATATATATTTAACTATTTATTTTTAATTTATTTTTTATTTTATTGGAGTATTTTGTTTTTTTTACTTTTCTTCTTATACATTCATTCTCTTCCTACCTCCTCTATACCGAATCATGACCATTCCCCCATTCATTCAAGTCCTTTACCTTACCTTCTGGAAATAAGCTCTGCCTCTTCAAATTCAGTTACCTCCACCTCTTTTTTCCTGGGTGTTTGTTGTTTGCATTTTTTGGTTTACTTGTTGGTTTTGTGGAGTTTTCTCCCCATTATATATATTGTTTGCTCCCTTTTTTTTTTCTTTTCTCTCTTACCATTTTTCCTTTTTTCAATACCATTTTTGTGTTCTTTTCTCTCCCTAATACTCTTTTCTCTAGTAGTCACTTTTATTTGGGGTAATTGATGTTATGTCTTGTAACCTCTGTGTCCTGTCTTATAGAGTTGTATTTTGGTCAATGTGGTAGAGTAAGCCACATAACCAGACTCTCTGAAAAGAGCAAAAATGGGGAGACAAAATAATAGCCACCATACGAAAAAAAAAAAAAAAGGAGGAATCACCAGAAAAAAAGTAAACAAAATAGAGGCAAGTAATTTGTCAGAGAAAGAATTAAGAGCAATCGTCATAGGGATGCTGAATAGGATGGAAGATAATTTCAACAACATATGTAAGAATAAAGAGGAAATAAAGAACAACCGAGAAGAAATGAACAATGACATAGCTGCAATAAAAAACACAACAGAAAGCATCAACAGTAGAATATACAAAATTGAGGACTGCATCAGAAGCTAGAAGACAAGGTAGGAAAAAACACCCAAGTAGAGCACCAACTGAAAAAAGAAACATTAAAAAGCAGGAGGAGAGCCTAAGAGAGCTTTGGGACAACATGAAATGAAACAACATCTGAATAATAGGGGTGCCAGAAGGAGAGGAAACTGAAGAAGGAATAGAAAACCTCTTTGAAGAAATGACAAAAAACTTCCCTGATATTGGGAAGAAAAAAACTCACACAAGTCCAAGAAGTTCACAGAGCCGCAAACAAGATGAACCCCCAAAGACACATCATAATTAACTTGGCAAACACCAATGACAAAGTAAGAATTTTAAAGGCTAACAAAGACAGAAAGTTACCTATAAGGACTCTCCCATTGGACTATCAACTGATTTTTCAACAGAAACACATCAGTTCACAAGGGAATGGAAAGAAATATATGAAGTGATGCAAAGCAAGGGACTGAATCCAAGAATACCATACCCAGCAAATCTATCATTCAAAATTAGAGGTGAAATCAGGAACTTCACAAACAAAAAAGGGCTAAGGGACTTTATTACCACCAAGCCAGCAATGCAAGAAATGTTAAGGGACTGCAGTAGAAAGAAGAAATAGGAAGGGAAGAAGTAACACAGGTATAAAGAATAAAAATGGCAACAAACAAGCACCTATCAATAATAACCTTAAACATAAATGGATTAAATGCTCTAATCAAAAGACATAGGGTAGCTGAATGGATAAGAAAATATGACCTATATGTGCTGTTTACAAGAGATCTACCTCAGAATGAAGGACTCATGCAGACTGATAGTAAGGGATAAAAAAAAAAAATTCAGGCAAATCAAAATGAAAACAAAGCTGGGGTAGCAATACATATATCTAACAAATTAGATCTCAAAGTGAAGGTCATAACAAGATATAAGGAAGGCCATTTCATAATACTGAAGAAAGCAATTCAACAAGAGGATGTAACTCTGATAAACATATATGCACCCAATATAAAAGCACCCAAATACATTAAAAAAAAAAACTTCTGGAAGATATCAAGGGAGAGATTGATAGCAATATAGTCAAAGGGACTTCAATACCCCACTATCACCATTGGAAAAATTCTCTAAACAAAAAATCAGCAAAGAAACATCAATCCTAAATGACTCACTAGATCAGATGAAATTAATTGACATCTTCAGAACATTTCACCCCAAAGCCACAGAATATACATTCTTCTCAAGTGTACATGGGTCATTTTCATAGACCACATATTGGGACACCAGCAAAGTCTCTTCAAATTCAAGGACATAGAAATCATATCAAGCATCTTCTCAAATCACAGTGGCATAAAACTAGAAATCAACTACAATAAAAACATTGAAAAAAAATAAAAAACTTGGAGGCTAAATAGAATGCTATTAAACAACGATTGGGTTACTAAGAAAATAAAAAGCATCCTGGTAACAAATGATAATGAAAAATCAACAATCCAAAATCTATGGGACACAATGAAAGCAGTCCTGAGAGGGAAGTTCATAGTGCTTCAGGCCTACCTCAAAAAAAAGAAAGGAAAAATAGTAATATTATCTAACTAAAAGAATTAGAAAGAGAGCCTCAAGAAAAGCCCAGAGTAAACAGAAGAAAAGAAATAATGAAAATCAGAGCAGAAATAAATGACAGAGACAAAAAAAAAAAGAATAAAAATCAATAAAACCAAGAGCTGGTTCTTTAAAAGGATAAACAAGATTGATAAACCTCTACCCAGGCTCACCAAAAAACACAGAGAAATGACCCAAATAAACAAATGATAGAGGTGAAGTAACAACCGACCCCACAGAAATACAAATGATTATTTTTTTTAAAAAGTACTATAAAAACCTCTATCCCAAAAACCTGGACAACCTTGATGAAATGGACATATTCATAGAAAAATACAAGCTTCCAAAGCTCAATCACAAAGAATGAAAAAACCTGAATAGGCCAGTAACTACTGAAGAAATTGAAGCAGCAATCAAAAATCTTCTAGCAAACAAAAGCCTTGGCTTTACAGGGGATTTCTTCCAAACATTCAAAGAAGAACTAAAACCTATCCTCCTCAGACTATTCCAAAAAATTCAAAAGGAAAGCATTACTGTAATTCCAAAACCAGGTAAAGAACGAGAACTACAAGCCAATATACTTGATGAACATAGATGCTAAAATCCTCAACAAAATTCTAGCAAATCAGATAAGCATTACATTAGAAAGATCATACATCATGACCAAGTAGGATTTATTCCAAGGATGCAACAATGGTACAATAACCACAAATCAATAAAAGTGATACATCACATAAACAAATTGAGAGACAAAAATCACATAATCTTATCAATCAATGAAGAAAAAGCATTCGACAAAATCCAACACCCTTTCTTGATAAAAACTCTCAGCAAAATGGAAATAGAGGAATCAACCTCAACATAATAAAAGCCTTATATGACAAACACACAGCCAAAATCATACTCAAAGGGCAAAATAAGAAACCATTTCCCCTAAGAACAGGAACAAGAAAGGGATGCCCACTTTCACCACTTCTGTTCAACATAGTACTGTAAGTGCTAGCTATAGAGATCAGACAAGAAGAAGAAATAAAAGGCATCCAAATTGGAAAAGAAGAAGTAACACTGTCCTTATTCACAGATGACATGATACTATACATAACAAACCTCAAAAACTCCATCATAAAACTACTAGACCTAATAAATGAATTTGGCAATGTAGCAGAATACAAAATCAACACCCAGAAATCTATGGCCTTTTTATACACCAATAATGAAATCACAGAAAAAGAAATGGAAAAAAAAATCCCATTTACCACTGCACCAAAAACAAAATAATAATAAAAAAAAATAATAAGATACCTAGGAATAAACTTAGCTAAGGAGGTAAAAAACCTGTACTCGAAAAAACTACATGCAGGACACTAAAAAAAGAGGTAGAGGAAGATATAAACAAATGGAAGAACATACTGTGTTAATGGATTGGTAGAATCAACATCATTAAAATGTCCATATTACCTAAAGCAATCTACAGATTCAATGCACTCCCCATTAAAATTCCAATGGCATATTTCACAGACCTAGAACAAACTCTCCAAAAATTCATCTGGAATAAAAAAAGACCCTGAATAGCCACAGTAATCATGACAAAGAAGAACAAAGTAAGAGGGTTCTCAACACCAGATAGCAAGCTGTTTTACAAAGCCACTGTTCTCAAAACTGCCTGATACTGGCACAAAAACAGACATATAGACCAATGGAATAGAATAGAGAACCCAGAAATTGACTCAAATCACTAGACTCAATTAATATTTGACAAAGAAGGCAAGAACATACAATGGAGTCAAGACAGTCTCTTCAATAAATGGTGTTGGGAAAATTGGACAGATACATGCAAAAAAAATGAAACTAGACCACCAACTTACACCATACATAAAAATAAACTCCAAATGGATACAGGACTTAAAAGTACAATAGGAAACCATAAAAACATTAGAGGAATCCACAGACAGCAAAATCTCAGACGTGTTTTCATGTGTCTCTTGGCCTTCCTTCTGTCATCTTTCGAAAAGGTTCTATTTAGGTCCGTTGCCCATTTTTTTTATTGGATCATTTATCTTCCTTTTATTAAGTTGTATAAGTTGGCTGTAGATGTTGGAGATTAAACCTTTATCTCCCATTTGACCTTGTAATCCCACTCTTAGGAATTTATCCTAAGAAATTACAAACACCAATCAGAAAGGATTTATGCACCCCTATCTTCATAGCAGCACAATTTACAATAGCTACAATTTGGAAACAGCCTAGGTGCCCGTCAGCAGATGACTGGGTCAGAAAACTGTGGTACATCTACACGATGGAATTCTATGCTGCCATTAAAAAGGAGGAATTCTTACCATTTGTAGCAACCTGGTTGGAACTGGAGAGCCTTATGCTTAGTGAAATAAGCCAGTCAATCAAGGAGAAGCATCACATGATCTCACTCACTTGTGGATAATAAAGAACATTATAAACTGATGAACAAAAGGATAGATACAGAGACAGTAAAGCTTCAAACAGACTGTGAAATTACAGCAGGAAGATTAAAGTTAGGTGAGGTAGATAAGAGACCAATCAAAGGACTTGTATGCATGCATATAAGCATAACCAATGAACATAGACACTGGGGGGTTGGAGTATGCCTGGGAGGGAGGGGGGGTAATGGGGAGATATGTATAAAAAATTAATAATAATAAAAAAAGAATCAACAGAAGCAGAAGAGCTACTGAAAAACATACAAAGATTGCAAAGGAAGAGAGAAACTGTCCATTTTTGCAGACAATACTTAACTGTCAATCTAGAAAATACAAGAGAATTAAAAGACAATGATTCACAATAGCAATAGAAACACCCCTATGTTCCCCTATGTTCATAGCAGCACAATTTACAATAGCTACAATTTTGAAACAGCCTAGGTGCCCGTCAGCAGATGAGTGGATCAGAAAACTATGGTACATCTGCACAATGGAATTCTATGCTGCCATTAAAAAGAGGGAATTCTTACCATTTGCAGCAACCTCGAAGGAACTGGAGAGTCTTATGCTTAGTGAAATAAGCCAGTCAATCAAGGAGAAGCATCACATGATCTCACTCATTTGTGGATAATAAAGAACATTATAAACTGATGAACACAAGGATAGATACAGAGGCAGTAAAGCATCAAACAGACTGTGAAATTACAGCAGGAAGATTAAGGTTAGGTGGGATAGATAAGAGATCAATCAAAGGACTTGTATCTATGCATATAATCATAACCAATGAACATAGACACTGGGGTGTTGGAGTATGCCTGGGAGGGAGGGGGGGTAATGGGGAGATATGTATAAAAAATTAATAAAAAAAATCTACAGATGAAGGGTAGAATAACCTCTGAGGGTTATTTTTTTAACTCACTGGATTATTTTTAGAAAGGAATATGTTTTATAAGTTGTTATTAGCAGTCATCAAAGAAAAATAAGAAGAGACTTCCAAAGTTGCATGACTATAAAAGGCAAAGTAGATCTTTTCTGTGACTAATGTGAACAGTTTGGGAAGGGAGAAGAAAAAGGACTAATAGGCCACCTGTTCCTCAGGCAGTGCTTCATTGGCAACTGAGAAAAACAAACCAGGCACTGAGGCCAAGACATCCCAAGAGGAGACATGGCTGCCAGAAAGTGGTTTGATTTCAAATTAAGAACTGTATGGTTTAATAAATCAAAGTGAAGGACTAGTGAGGAAGTAATGGACTATGTTAGTAATGGACTATATCTTAAACATTTATCTCTATAATTTTTCCCTAAACTATCATCTCTGAATAGTGGTGGTTTAACATTATATGAGCTCAAACACTTAAAAGCAAAACTCATTTTTTATAAAAAATAAAAATACTATACATAGAAAAATAATAGTTACATCATGGAGGCATAAGAACACTACCATTTAGAAATCCTAGAGAATGGTTTCCCTTTGTAAGTAGGAGCAGTAGCAGAGACTGTCACTTGCCCATATATCTAGATAGCAGAATAATCTCTTTACAAAATAATATTAACTTCTTGAATATAGAATCTAAATGAGACAACATGGAGTAATGTCTAATGAATTGCCAAGACATATTTTGGCTTTTGCCTGGGTTGAATGATGAAGTCTAGGTCTGAGGTTTTCCTTTATTTACATTTTTCTCCCCAAAGTAGTTAAATCTTATGACATAATTGTAATAAGCTAGCCTAAAGTTTCAAATATGTTTACTTGACTAAAGTGAGAATTCTACAAAGTAATTTGAGGGTTGATTTGTAAAGCAGTTCGTTGGAACATTAAACAACTACCTAATTTAATTACTGTCAAAACTCAATGAACAGGAATGTGAAATGGATGATTTGAAGATTTCGCCTATATTGCAGCTAAACTGAATAGGCCATGTGGCGCACTGTGATTGGCCATTATGATAGGCAAGAAAATAATAACTATGAACTCCTCTGTGAAGACAGTAATATCAAATTATGAAGGATTCCATTAGTTACCAAAAATATACATATATATCTTTGGAATTTTTCTTTCTTCAATATTAATTTTCCCATACCACAGAACTTCCAAATCACAAGTCAGGCTGAACTGTTTTAGATCCAAAATTAGGGCTGAATTTTAGCCTGCCCACTAATTTTTGGCTGTCCTTTCCAAAAGTAAACTCAAGATCAAATATAAGGAAAAGAAAACTACTTACACTGAAGTCCTGCAGTGCCAGGAATTTGCATGTATAGCATTAATTTAATCTTTGCAACCATCCAGCATAGAAAATGTTGTTATCACCATTGTCTAGAAAAGGAACGTCAGGCTCAGAGAAGTTAAAGAATCGGTCAATGATATTCAGTTATTAAGCTGCAGAAGCAAAAGTCTCCTCCAACCACTCCCCTTCTCAAGTAGTTTTAAATTTTACTTTTAAAAATAAAAACACCTTTTGTTGCAACATGATTATAAAAATTCAAATAAAAAAATAAACCATAACCATACAGGAATTCTGGCATCTTGCTCTTTTCTTGTAAGGAAGTATCTATGACTTTTAATTTTTATGGAGATGAAGTCATAAAAGACTATTCAGAATAAATAAAATTTTTCTTCTGTGTTAAAATTTTTCCAATATTGTTTTTGAAAAGCAATTCTCATGCCCCAACTTAGAATTTTTTTTTCTTTAGGGTTATTATGCAAATTTCCTTCAACTTCTCACATAGGTTCAGATCTGCAGCTTAATAATTTTCCTGGAAAATATCCTGGAATTGAATATTTCAGATATCAGCTAAAGAATATTTAACTCTCTTCATTTGGACACTTCATTTTAAAGCATTTTCTCGAGCATATTACCTTTACGACTAAAACCTAAGTTTACATTTACTTTCTAGGATGATATTTATGTCAAAATTTTTGCTCCCAATGCATTTACAGCAATTGAAATTCCAAAGTAATTTTGCCAGCTCTTCTCCTCTATGTATTTAAATACATTGTCTAGATCTAATTGCCTCTACATTAATTCCTTTATATGTCCCTATTATTTTCCTATAATCAGAACCTAACAAAAATTTTTGAGTCAGTTCAATTATCCAATATATTAGTTATCCCTTCCATGTTATTTCACTTCCAATTGAATCCATTCACCACATGTATCTTCAGGTCACTAATAAAAATGTTAAGTAGTTTAGAGCACAGGTCAAGCCCTGAAATTTGTTGCTCAAAACACCCCTCCAATTCAATATCAATCCATTGATCAAGTGCTTTTGTATACTCTGAAAAGCTGCAATAGATAAAAATCATTTAACAATATTTGGAATTAGCTTAAACTCCCCCATACTTTAAATAATGATTGTAGCATAAAATGTTATGAAATGTTTTACTGATTGTACTCAAAAGGATACATGGGAAATCATTTTTTATGTTCATAGTTTTTTATGGATTGGGTTTAATATTTTTTCCTTATATATTTTTTTAATTTTAATTTTTTACATGTGTCCTTATTTCCCCATTATCCCCCATCCCCAATTTCCCCTCCCCCTTGTTGTCTGTGTCCATTGATTAGGCTCATATACATGCACGCAGTCCCTCTGTTGATCTCTTCCCCTTACCGTCACCCTCCCTTACCCTCCCTTACCCTCCCTCCGAGGTTTGATGGTCTGATCAATGTTTCTCAGTCTCTGGACCTGTTCTTGTTCATCAGTCTATGCCATTCATTATAGTCCACAAATGAATGAGATTATGTGATATTTATCTTTCTCTGCCTGGCTCATTTCACTTAAATGTTTTCCATCTCCACCCATGTTGTTGCAAATGGTAGGAGCTCCTTCTTTTTTACCACAACATAGTATTCCATTGTGTAGATGTACCACAGTTTTTTAATCCACTCATCTGCTGATGGCCACTTAGGCTGTTTCCAAATCTTAGCTATGTGGAATTGTGCTGCTATGAACATAGGGGTACATATATCTTTTCTGATTCGTGTTTCTAGTTTCTTGGGATATATTCCTAGAAGTGGGATCACTGGGTCAAATGGAAGTTCCATTTTTAACTTTTTGAGGAAATTCCATACTGTTCTCCACAGTGGCTACACCAGTCTGCATTCCCACCAGCAGTGCAAAAGAGATCCTTTTTCTCCACATCCTCGCCAAAACTTGTTTGTTGATTTGTTGATGATAGCCATTCTGACAGGTGTGAGATGGTACCTCATTGTTGTTTTGATTTTCATCTCTTAGATGATTAGTGACTTTGAGCAGGTTTTCATATGTCTCTTGGCCTTCCTTCTGTCATTTTTCAAAAAGTATCTATTTAGATCAGTTGCCCATTTTTTGATTGGGTTGTTTATCTTCTTTTTGTGAAGTTGTATGAGTTCTCTGTAAATATTGGAGATTAAACCTTATCATAATTTTGCATTTTGTTACAGGGCATATTAGAAAATACATCAACAGGTACATTACAAATCTGTGACTTTATATTTTCATTTAGTATAAGACTAAGTTTAAGTTAATAGATGAGTTGACTTAGCTCACCTGGTATGGCTCAGTGGTTGAGCACTGACCCATGAATCAGGAGGTTATAGTTCAATTCCTGTCAAGGCACATACCAGGCTTGATCCCCAGTAGGGTGTGTGCAGAAAGCAGTCCATCACAGATTCTCTTTCATCAATGCTGTTTTTATTTCTCTCTCCCTCTCCCTTCTTCTCTCTGAAATCAATAAAAACATTTTTTTTAATTAGTTGACTTGGAGAAGATAAATAGGTAAATACCTGAACTTGTGCCTTGCACAACCACTTCAAAACTACAACTAAAGGACAAAACGGATAGCATCCAGAACCACGGGAAGGCTGGCTGAGTGGAAATTATACAACTAGAAGGAAAAAGAAAAGCACACTTAGACTTGGAGGAGGTATAGAGGTGCGGAAGTGAAGTGTGGAGGTATGGAGGCATGACTGTGGAAAGGGGCAGTACACTCAATCGGGAGGGAGATACAGGCTCCCAACTGCTCTGAACTCTAATTCCAGGCAAGAGTCTGGGGTCCCAGACTCATACAGAGAGAAACTGGACTGTCTGGAACGGGAGGGCGGCTTTCTCTCAGAGGTGCTTATAGCCATCATTGTTCCCATATGGTGCTGTAGGACACAGAGAACCTGAAACCTCTTTGGGGCAGGGCTGACTGGCAGTCATTGCTGTTTGCTCTGCTCTAGTGATTCCCTGAGATCCCACCCCACCAAATTTACAACTCCACCCAAGCTGTGCACAGAGGCTTTTGCATATGAAAAGCTTAGCCCTTTGCAAGCTGAAATCTAACAAACTTCAGCTGGGTGAGAGAGCCCCAGAGCCTCCAAAGAAGGTCCAAGGCTCGACAGCAGCTTGCATTGCTTCACAGCTGGTACTAATCTGGGCACCTCCAAACCCCAAACAAAGAGGAGAAGTCTGCCCCAGACAGTAGCTGACTTTACACCTCCTTGGAGATCCAAGAGGCATTGTACCCAGTGATCAGAGTGAGACCATCCAGATTATAACTCTTCAGATCCATAAGGGACACATTTAAGGGGCAGACTCAGTGAGCACTAAAGCTCTACTGAAGCAAATCTTGCCCATAAGGGTGTTTCCAGCACAGAAGTTCTCCCAGTGTAGACACAGCTGATCCTCACAGCCAATTGGCCTGGGGGTCAATTCCTCCCAGTGAAACCAATAACAATCAAGGGTTAACTTCAACAAGATTGTGCACACAGTCCACAAAGGGGTGCACCAAAAATGTCCACTTCAGATAACTAGGGAGGCTGAGCCTCTGGGCCTTATAGGACACTTAGCACAAAAAAACACTCTATCAACACAGAGAAGCAACCAAAATGTGGAGACAAAGAAACGGGACACAAATGAAAGAAATGGAGGAAAGCAAATGACTGGATAGAGAGTTCAAAACCACAGTTATAAGGTTACTCAAAAATCTTCTAGAAACCTCCAATAAATTTAGTGAGACCCTAAAGCAGCAGTTCTCAACCTGTGGGTCGTGACCCCTTTGGAGGTCAAACGATCCTTTCACAGGGGTCACCTAAGACCATCGGAAAATGCAGATATTTACATCACGATGCATAACAGTAGCAAAATTTCATGGTTGGGGGTCACCACAACATGAGGAACTATATTCAAGGGTTGCAGCCTTAGGAAGGTTGAGAACCACTGCCCTAAAGGATATGAAAAAGGAACAACTAGAAATTAAGCATACACTGACTGAAATAAAGAATAATATACAGAGATCCAACAGTAGACTAGAAGATTCCAAAAATCAAGTCAAAGATTTTAAATATGAAAAAGCAAAAAACACCCAACTGGAAAAGAAAAAAAAATTCAAAAATATGAAGATAGTGCAAGGAGCCTCTGGAACAACTTCAAGGGTACCAACATCTGAATTATAGAGGTGCCAGAGAAGAGAAAGAGCAAGATATTGAAAACCTATTTGAAGAAATAATGATTAAAAACTTCCCCCACCTGGTGAAAAAAATAGACTTACAAGTCCAGAAAGTGCACAGAACCCCAAAAAAAAGGAATCCAAAAAGGACCACACTAAGACACATCATAATTAAAATGCCAAAGGCAAAATACAAAGAGAGAATATTAAAATCAGCAAGCGAAAAACAATTACCTACAAGGGAGTATCCATATGATTGTCAGCTGAGTTCTCAACAGAAAGTATACAGGCCAGATGGAATGGCAAGAAATATTCAAAATGGAATAGAAAGAACCTACAACCAAGATTACTCTACCCAGCAAAGCTATCATTCAGAATTGAAGGGCAGATAAAGAGCTTCACAGATAAGAAAAAGCTAAAAGAGTTCATCACCACCAAACCAGTATTACATGAACTGCTGAAGGGTATTCTTTAAGAAGAGAAAAAAGAAGAAAATATAAAGATAAAAATTATGAACAACAAAGTCACAAGTGAATCTAAAAATCAAGTGAATAAAATGTCTGATGAACAAAATCAAATGGTGAATATAGTTGAATCAGGGGTATAGAAAGAGAGTGGACTGACAATTCTCAGGGGAGAAGAGGGTGTAGGGGGTGCAGGAAGAGACTGGACAAAAATCATACACCTATGGATGAGAACAGTGCGGGGGTAAAGGCAGAGGGTGGGGTGGGAATGGGTGGAGGGGAACTATGGGGGAAAAAAGAGGAATAACTGTAATAATCTGAACAATAAAGATTTATTTTAAAAATTGAGGTGACTTAAATAAAAATTTAGCTATATAAAAGTAGGGATGGCCTATGAATATGGGGGGAAAAGGTGTAAAGTAAACTACTGAAATAGGAAACCCTGGCACAGAGTTTTATACTGTAGTTCTCAACACAGGAAAACACATTTTGATCCACATAAAACCACAAAAGAGTCCATTAGAGACATCAATAAGTGTATTACTGAATACACTGTTCTCAGGCAATACTTTTTAAGAAATATAGGAAAAAGTTTCACAAAATTTTACTATTCTAAGCAAACATTTCCAGGTTTATAGGAATCAAATAAGAAGGGTTATAATACAACAATATAAATGTACTTTTCAATATTTTACCTAAAGTGCTCATAAGCCATCTAATAATCTGAGCTACATATAATTATGTATAGCCTAAAGCTTTTGAGCCTATGATTTTTAGATAGACTTTTACATCCATTATGAAAATTAGGACATTGACTATCTCTAGTCTTTTGACACTTCTACTATCCCAAATTCCTCCAAGATACTTGACAATAGCTCCAAAATCACAACTAGATTTTTTTGGTATTTCTTTTGTCCCTAATGACTTGAATTAACATAAACCATCTGTGTGCTCTCATCATCCAATCAATAAACATCTGAGTATTTACTAATGGCTGAAAATATGTTTAAAATAGTTTCTCCTCAGGCCCTGGTTGGTGTGCTCCGTGGTTAGATTGCTGGCTTATACACTGAACGATCATGGGTTCGATTCCCAATAAAGGACACATACCTAGGTTGCAGGTTCAATCCCCAGCCCAGGTCAGGGTGCATGCAGGAGGCAACCAATCCATTTGTCCTTCTCACATTGATGTTTCTCTTGCCTCTCTCTGTGTTTCTGTCTCTCCCCATTCCCTTCCTTCCACTCTCTCTACAAATCAGTGGAAAAAAAAATAATCCTCAGATGAGGATTAACAACAACAACAAAATTTTTCCCTGGAAAATTCAGCGTTTAGCAGGAAAGAAAGACATGTATCTACATTTATTTACAACATCACAAGTCCTACAATAGAAATATGTACAGAATGCCATGCTATGTGGATTCAGAGGAAAAAACCTTTGTGTGGCTTTAAAAGGGTGGAGTTATAAGAGTTAGGTCTTAAAGACTGTCCATGAATTCCCCAGGCAAAGAAGGGCATTCACACAAAATTATTAGTAAGTTCAATATTCAGGAAACACTAAGAATTTTGGCAAAGTTGGAGCTCAAAAACCATGAAAGAAGTAGACAGAGCCTAGTTGCCATGGCTCAGTGGTTGAGCATTAATCTATGAACCAGCAGGTCATGGTTCAATTCCAAATAAGGGCACCTGCTCCGGTCGTGGGCTCAATGCCAGTGCAGGGCTTACAGGAGGCAGCCAATCAACGATTCTCTTTTATGATTGATGTTTCTATCTCTTTCCCTCTCTCTTATTCTCTGAAATCAATAAAAATATATTTAAATAAATAGACAGAAATGAAAGAAAAAATTGTTTTACAATCAATGTAAAGCAGTACAGTGCAGTGTCTTGAATATTTTAACTGTTCAATAAATAAGACCTATTATTACTTAGCATAACTTAGTGGGCCTGACATTCCCTTATTCCCTTTCATTGGTTTTGCAACTCCAAAAATTACATGATCACCATTATTCATGATCTTTAACACTTCCACACCTCCAAGAAGTTATCTCTCATTGAGCAGATTAAGCTCAAACTAGAGGTTTACTTTGAGCAAGGTGTGTCTTTAGGTCATTTAATTACTCAATTCTATTTCTAAACCCCATTCCATCCTGATCTCCAGATATTACATCCTTGCTTAACATGCCAAGTTCATGTTATGCTCTGCATTGATATGAATACATATAAGGCCAAAAGTGTTGTTCATGACCCTATTCCTTATTTTCTTCAGTAAAAAAATGTTAGTGTTAGACCTGATATTTTATAAATAATTTGGATTAAAGTGTCTCATAAACATTATCTCTATATCTAAAATCTTCTTAAATCTGAGTTGTAACTCTGAAAACTATGTAAGTTTCCTTCCAGATTTTATAAAATATATTCCAGCTTTTCCCAGGTGCCCAATTAATTTTGAAAATTCATTTTTATCTCAGTATTTATATATTCAAGTGTACAATTCTAGTTAGCTATTCACTTGCAATATCTCCTCTTTTTTTTTTCACTATTTGAGTTCTCCAGGATTCCAAAGTCACTTTTCAACAATTTTATTTCTTTTGATAGTTTCCTTCATCATCAAAAGTAAGTAGTGGGTCAGCAGTTTCAATGTCTTTCGGGTTTCCATTTTCCTAGTAAGTCTTCATGGAGCTAGACATAATTATCCTCAATAAAGGGTAAATATATAATAGTTGTATAATTGAAAACTATATAATTTTATTAACCAATGTCACCCCAATAAATTCTATAAGGAAAAAAGGAGCAAATAAACATCCACCATTATGACCCTTCTTTCTAGGTCATAGGCTTTTTTTTTCTTTCATTTTTTTATTTTGAGAGTACATTTATTAAGAGTACATAAAACAAGGAATGGCTTGGTTTAGAAGAAGCAACAGGAGAGAGCCTAGGTGGAGCTACTTTAGCTCACTGGAAAATTAGAGAAAAGGTTCCGGGGGTTGGCCTGGAAAAGCTGCTGCTGACCATTGCTCTCCTGGTTGCAAGTCCCATGGGGGATCCCCAGTGTTTAGGAGGCGCACTGAAAAAGAAGAAAGGGGTGGGCTTGCTCCAGAGAGGGTGAGCATCTAGGTTTTCTTAACCATATTAACTCCTCTGGATTCCTAAAGCAAATTTTTATTTTTTTAAAATTTTATTGAATTTATTGGAGTGGCATTAGTTAATAAAATTATATAGGTTTAAGTGTACAATTCTATAATACATCATCTGTGTATTGTATTGTGTGTTCACCATCCAAAGTTTAGTCTTTTTCCTTTAATATTTATCCTCCCTTTACCCTCTTCTACATCCCACCGCTCCCCCAAACCCCCTTTCCCTCTGGTAATCGCCACACTATTGTCTGTGACTATGAGTTGTCTTTTCTTTTCTTTCTTTCTTTCTTTCTTTCTTTCTTTCTTTCTTTCTTTCTTTCTTTCTTTTTGTTTAATCCCTTTGCCTAACTTTCAAAAACCCCTCCCCTTTGAGAGATGTCAGTCTGCTCTATGTATTTATGCTTCTGTTTCTATTTTGTTTGTTAAATTATTTTGTTCATTAGATTCCACATATAAGTGAGATCATATGGTATTTGTCTTTTTCTGATTGGCTTATTTTGCTTAGCCTAATATTCTCTCCAGTTTCATCCATGCTGTTGCACACATACACCACCATATACACATGATTTTGAAAGTTTTAAGCAAAGGAGTAAGATGATGAAAGTTGTTTAGAAATTGTGATCTGACATTTTTTTAATATATTTTATTCATTTTTTACAGAGAGGGAGAGGGATAGAGAGTTAGAAACATCGATGAGAGAGAAACATCTATCAGAGGCCTCCAGCACACCCCCTTCTGGAGATGTGCCTGCAACCAAGGTACATGCCCTTGACCAGAATTGAACCTAGGACCCTTCAATCTGCAGGACAATGCTCTATCCACTGAGCCAAACTGGTTTCAGCTGATATTTTCATTTGAGGGTTAGAAAACAGCATAAAGAAAGTCTACCAAAAAATCATTATAACTTGCAATAACCAAACTGTATAACGCAATATCATACATGTCCTGCAGTGAAATTTTGAAAGTCTTTAAAAACGATTTCTATCTAGATTTTCCTCCAAGCTTCAAAGAACATTTATTAAGTACCTATTTAATGCCAAACTAATAAAAATGGTCACGATTCTGCCTTCCTAGGGACATATGAGCTAAATAGATGGGTACATTAAACAAATCAATAAAGCAAAAAATTTGCATATTCATTTTAGACTCAAGAAATAATGGCTCTGAACTTTAAAAAGCCAGAATATCCATTGTCAGCAATGCTCAGATCCCAGAAGAAGGGGGGGGTGTTGTTTCAGATAAGGTGGCTGGCAAAGGCCTCTTTGATAATATGACATTCAAGCAGACGCAGATGAAGAAGCTAGCCAAATGGATGTTTGGAGAAAGAAAAGTCCACGCTTATGAAAAGGAGCAAGCCTGATATGTTCAAGAAAAAGCAAGGAATAGAATGAATTAAAGAAAAAAATAGCAGAAAATGGAATCAAGGAAATTGGTGAAGGACAGATCATGGAGGACATATGAACTTATTACAAATTTGAATTTGATTCTGACATGAGAAACCATTGGAGAATTCCTAGGGGGAAAAAAATGGCCTAACCTAATTTGAGTTTCTCAAAAAAGTATTCTGACTGCTGCTTTAAGCAGGGACTATAATTGGGAAAGGAGTTAGGCAGGGAGAAGAGGATTCATAGAAGTAGACAGTACATTGGCTTTCTTCTCTCCTCCCAATAAACAAGCCCCTAAATAACCATTCAAAAAGACCGGGCAAATCTTGCAGGGGTAAGGTTTGGCTGAACCAAAAAACCCGGAGGACCATAGTGTCATCACCAAGGCTGGAACTCAGAGAAAGAGGAAACCTTGTAAGTGACCCC
Organism: Lasiurus cinereus; assembly: GCA_011751065.1. Taxonomy (NCBI): domain Eukaryota; kingdom Metazoa; phylum Chordata; class Mammalia; order Chiroptera; family Vespertilionidae; genus Lasiurus; species Lasiurus cinereus. Next base: position 29,758 of record JAAGEH010002465.1, on the reverse strand, counting down.
TGGCATTTGGAAATAATTGACAAGAAAATGGATGCTTGCCTCCACTTGAATATTATGAAGGTGTCTGGAGTTTCTTATGATGGCAGAGGACAGAGGAAGCAAAGAGAAAGAATCTAGCCTTTATCCATTGCTGAGTCAAGGATGTGAGTTCCTATAGGTCAGTGGTTCTCAACCTTTCTAATGCAGCAACTATTTAATACAGTTCCTCGAATTGGGGTGACCCCCAATCATAAAATTATTTTCATTGCTACTTCATAATGGTAATTTTGCTACTGTTGTGAATTGTAATATAAATATCTGTGTTTTCTGATGGGATTAGCTTTACAGCAGGCTTGCCTAAGACCATTGGAAAACACAGATATTTACATTACAATTCATAACAGTAGCAAAATTACCATTATGAAGTAACAACAAAAATGATTTTATGATTGGGGGACACCCCAACATGAGGAACTGTATTAAAGGATCGCAGCATTAAAAAGGTTATAGGCCAATGGGAAAACAAAGAAAGTATCCAGGCTTCAGTTACCCCACATAATCTAATTTTCTGCCAGAATATGGAAAAGGGAGAAAAAAGAGGACAGGGGTTGAGGTTGGATATACTAGTTGCACAGTATCTTCTTTACCTAGTATAGCCCGTTCTTTATGGGGGCTTTTGCAGCCAAATTACATGTAAGATTTTTCACCTTTTCCTATAGTCTCCTTTCTCTCACACCCTACCCTAGAGGAAACAGGAAAAGAGTAAAAAATAAAGGGTTCTAGTGAAAAAACAGGTTCTGCCCCACCTTTCTTTATCTCATAAACCCTTATCCCTGTTATACTGCTCCATAGGCATGTTGGAAAAATCCATACCCAAAGGATTGCTTATCTTCAGGGCCACTGCTCCTCATTCCTCATTATAACCTAACTTGCATTATAAGGATTCAGGGTAGTTTGCATAATATTTACAGACAATACTAGAGCCAATTATGAAAATAAGCAGTTTTTATAAACAGAACATAGAAAAGGGCCATTCCTATCTTCCATCTAATGTGCTATCTTTATTTGATCTTGACAGAAATTCATATGCAGCTGCCTGAATAAAGTGCAACAATGATCTCTTTATACCTGTGGGGAGACTTTTTAAAAAATGAGGCTTTCGAGTTTCAGCTACTTAGTAACCATGTACAAAGAATCATATAATTAAATGATATGCAGAGAGTAAATAAATGATAGGGAACATTGATGATGATAGTATAGAGTCATATAGATGGCTTGAATAAAGATCCATTCATTCAACAAGTGCTTTTTGAATATTTACTATGTGGTGGGAACTGAGTATTGAATAGATTTCTTACAATCTAATAGGAGATACAGATATTTCAAAAGTAAACACACATACTATATGTAAATTCAAATAAATGCTATCAAGCAAAATAATAAGATGTAATAATAGAGAACTCTTTACATTTGGGGGGTAAGGAAAATTTCTCTGAGCATATGACATTTAAGTTGATAACTGAAGGATAAAAAAGGAACCAGAAGATGAAGAGTTGGAGCAAAAGCTCTGATGTGGAAAAAGCTTGGTGTGTGCCAAAAATGTAAGGAGAACCAGTATGACATGAATTTAGAAAGAAAAGTAGACAGCAATGTAGGATAAAGTTAGATGGATGGTTGCACATGTTATAGACATACAGGACCTTGTTAGACATGCTAAAGGCACTTGTTTGGATTTTATTCCAAGTATAGTAAGAAAACTTTGATGGTTTTAAACTTTGAAGACCCACATTTATAAAGATCAGCAGAACTGTGGATTATCTGGAAGAATAAACTGAGTAGGAGGTAATTGCAAAAGATCAAAAGTATTATCTTGTATTAGATGGTAACAGTGGAGATGAAGAAAACTAAGCCCTTTTTCCTTCTGATTTTATTGGTACATGCTTCTGAGGGACAAGCTCATGACAGTTTCAACTACCACATTTACGGTAATCCTATATAACAAAAGCCTAATATGCTAAGTGTCTGGTCATCTGGTTGTCATAATATGCTAATGATATGCTAAGGCTGTTCAACCACTCACTATGACGTGCACTGACCACCAGGGGGCAGACACTCCAACCAGCAGGTTAGCTTGTTGCTGGGATCTGGCTAATTGGGACTGAGCAAGACGGGCTGGACACATCCTGGAGCTCTCCCATGGTCCCTCCCTGGCTGACCAACCTCCTGCATCCCTCCCCAGCCCCAATCGTGCATCTGTGGGGTCCCTCAGCCTGGTCTCAGTCTCACAATCGGGGACCCCTCGGGGGATGTCAGAGAGCCAGTTTCGGGCCAATCCCACTCAACCAGGAGCTGCCCCCTGGTGGTCAGAGAACCCCCACAGGGGGAGCGCCACTTTGCCAGAAGCCAGGCTCATGGCTGCCGAGCGCAGCAACAGTGGTGGGAGCCTCTCCCACCTCCGAGGCAGCACTAAGGATGTATAACTGATGGATTGGGCCTAAACCATCAGTCAGAGACATCCCCTGAGGGCTCCCAGACTGCAAGAGGACATAGGCCAGGCTGAGAAATCCCCCCCGCTCATCCCCCCCTCCTCCTGGAGTGCACGAATTTCATACATCAGGCCTCTAGTGACTCATAAATCTCTCTGGATGAAATTTCTTTTCTAAAATCCAAATTTTCCTCACAACCACCATATAGCCAAAAGCTTAATAGACACTTGCCTTTAAACAGTACAAATTCAAATGTAATTCATCTTTTCCTCAAAGCTTATTGCCTTATGACTTCTCATCATTCTCTCTATCACTTGGAATCAAAACTTTGGCATCATTTTTGATGCCTTCCTTTCTATCTAACACCCACATCCAGGATAGCAAAGCATTAAGAGTATGTGCTCTGTAGTCAGAATACTTAGGCCAATGAATTGGAATGGTGTACAGGCTATTTACATAATATTATGGTTGCTATTTCTATACTCTAGGATGTACATTATATATCAGGAATTTTTTAATTTTAACACATTTATGGCCTAAAATGTGGAATAATTCTAGCTGATCACACTAGCAGTTTCAGGTACAGTGTGTCCAAATCAAACATAGCAACATGGTCAAAGAAAAATATCTGATCCTATTCAATTATATTGAGAAGAAAATATTGTTTCCTGTTTTTCAATGACTAGTTATGCAAACTACCACAGTCCTTACACTGAGTCATAGAAATAGTGAGCCATGGTGGCCCTAGATGAAGATGAACATATTCTTTTTTTTCAAGAAAATCTAAAAGCCAACCCAGCTAAAGATAAAGCTAAAGTTTCAGAAAGGAATAATAGAATCTCAGTAATTATAAGAATATGAGAAAAGCCAAGATCCAAGAAAACACTTTTGAGTGAGAAGACCCAATCATTAAAGGCAGTACCTGCACACAGTGAGGAGGGGGAGGAAATAGAACCTATAAAGGATTCAGAGAAGCAGAGTCCAGACAGAACATTAATAATCTTCCCTTTATTCCTTCCAAATTTCCTCTCCACCTGCTCTGTGGTAGGGAAATGGGGTATATGTATGATACTGTATGAATAACATCTATGAGTTCTCTTGTCCTCTTCCTTTCAGTAGTGTACAGTCAATGGGATGTATACCAGCAAAATAAGAGAGAAAAGAGAGAGGGTGGGGTATTTATACCTTTGATTACCCTCTGCAAGATTACCACGGACCTGCCTTATACTCTCAACTAAAGGCTAGAGCTTCTGCTAGCAACAGGCCATTGTTATTCTAACCAGATTTCTTTATTTTCCCTACATGTTTATAAATTGTCACCTTATTTTTTTAAATTGTCTCCTTTTAAACTCAACACAAATTATCCAATTTGCATGTGCAATTTATTTCTTCCTAGGATTCATACTGAGAAGAGGTAAAAAAAAAAAAATAGAATTAGAAGCCACAAGAGTAATTACAGGGGTTGGAGGGGGGGGGGGAGATTACTGAGTTACATGATTAAAAAGCCAGCTGTTCTTTTTTAGAGAGTGGAATGAAGAGGTCTCCAGTGGACACCCTCATCCCGGTTTCTTTTCAGGGGCTTATTAAACAGTGTTTATACCTACTTGAGCTGACTCCAAAGAAACAAGCAAGTGCCTGACTATAGATTTCATTTAACCTAAATCATCTCAGGAAATTTCCTACTAAATATCTAAAATAATTGTGGGAGAAGTGGAGTGAATAAGTAGCAATGAACCACTGAGGGAGCCAACCTACTTTCATTATTTTGAGGGACAGGAACTTTTCAAGCTCGGCAAGCTTCCCAATCTGCAGTGAACCAAATTAAACAGAATTTTTAAATGAACCCAAACTCAATTAGACAATGAAAATAAACATTTCTCTTCAATTAATATGTGAGATCATGTCTCATAGTTGTATGCTGGACACTTTTTCCTTTATTTGATTTGTTTGCCATCCACTGCCTTTCACAGAGTACTCTAGAACAGATATGCCAGACCATGGGAAGATCTGAGCCATCTCAAACCTCTCTGCCTCACACTTGTTTCCTGTGCACAAATAGATGCTTTGCCATGTGGCCAACTCCCAACATGGAGTTGAGGGACAACAAAGGTGACAGCTGAACACAGAGACACAGAAAAAGAGAGTTATGCATTTTTAATGCTACATGTGTAGCCAGAGCTGATATGCCTTTGCAGTTTATAAACTTATGATATGACTGCTGAAATCACTCTACCAACTGACAATGGAAAATTACTACTATTTTCATAACAACAAAAAACAGTCTCTGCCAAAATGTCAAGTCTATCCTAAGAAAAATTGGAGGTTTTGAGGAGGAGATGGTTGAAGAAGATCACATAGCTTCCTCCATGAAAATTTTAAATGCTATGATTATAAACTAAAGGCCTGGTGCACAGAAGAAGGAGGGGGCCCCTCAGTCTGGCTTGTACCCTCTCACAATCTGGGTACCCTCAGGAGATGTCCAACTGCCGGTTTAGGCCCAATCCTGCAGCCAGTTGGATATCCCTCTTGCAATCCAGGACCGCTGGCTCTGAACCTCTTGTCTGCCTGCCTGATTGCCCCTAACCACTCTGCTTGCCTGTCTCGCCACCCCTAACCCCTCTGCCTGCCTGCCTCATCACCCATAACCACTACCTGCTGCCTGATCACCCCTAACCACTCTGCCTGCCTGTCTAATCACCCTTAACTGCCTCTGCCTGCCTGGCTGATCACCCCTCACCACTCACCTGCATGCCTGATCACATCTAACCACTCACTTGCCTGCCTGATTGCCCGGAAGGACATCCGAATGACATCTGGAAGGTTGTTGGGCTGACTGGTCTAATTAGCATATAACACTTTTATTATTATAGATGCTGCTAAAGGAAGTGTCTGGTAAAACTACAGTATAATTCAAACACAGATATTATAATGCATGCCAATCTAAAGGAAGGATAAAAATTTTTTTAAGTTGTTTTTTTTAATAATTCACAATATATTCAAAGGATGCATTTGAAGACTTGGAAATCTATATATTGTTAGATAATTCATAAATAATTAAAGTGTACATATAATAATATTAACATACCTCTTTCAGATTTGGAAAGATTTTATAATAAAATGACATTGAAGAATGAAATATAAAAATAAATTAAATTTTATAAATGTATATAAAACTTTCATCTCTCAAATATTTCTTTTTCATAAGAAAAATCAACTTATAAAAATGTGTCATGTACAAGTTCTTAAAAGTACAGTCTATAGTTACCACTCAATAAAAGTAGAAATAATTAAAAGGTTACCAGAAAAAAAATTGACTACTTAAAAATTAAGATTCAGGCTTATACCTAATCTTTAAATCAAAGAAGAAATTAAAACTGAAAGTTTCTAAAAAGCATGGAAATATGAAATCTCCCTATCTTCTATTTATTTAACCAATGAACATTTGCTGAGCACCTGCAAATCCCCTGATTTGATAACCTCTCTCTCAGGTTTATCATGATTGCATACAACAAAATGAATTTTGAAGAATGAATTTCATCACACTCAAATATTTAAAAAAAAATCTCATCTAAAAGCTTAGTAATTTAACTTTGGGACAGATATTTTGGTTAATGCCAGAATTATTTCTGAATATTCTATATCAAGAATTTATTACTTCTGATATTGATACGGCTATGTGATAAGACAAACCCAGCATTTCTTAGCATGTGTATTATCCCTTCCAAGGATTTAATTCTGTAGGTGTTCCATATTTATATGATTAATGAACCCTTTGAAAGCTCAGAAATCTCACTAAGCAAAGACCAGATCTGGAAAGATTATGCAAAACTCCATTCATACTGGATCAGGATTAGGAAGATTACTTCCCTATGATCTCTATACGTCTCCTCCTTTAACTTTTAATTGTAATTTAATACTATTAAATGACAAGAAATTAACACATTTAAAAGCATATGGCATTCCCAAATTCCTTCAGGAGTCAGGCATATAGGTGTAAATGGGCAGGGGTGGGTATAAAAAATTGAGACATAATGCTGTCTATGGTGAGGTACATTGTTCATGAATATCCAAAAAAACATTTAAGGTTAAGGTTTTACATTATCTATCCAAATGCATACATCTGAAGGCTGAATTTGGCCTGAGGACAACTCATTTGTAATGGCTGGTCAAGTTTCTAATCAAGAATCCAGCAGTGTTGATCATTTAATAATTAAAACTTTCTTCATTATCAATCACTATTTAACAGTTGAAAGTTGTTTCCCCTTCCAATTGTTCTGTTACCCCAAATCTAATTGCTCAAACAGCTGGATCATATACAAAAATGCTATAAAGGGGTACAGAACTTCTTTCTCTCACTGCCTTCTGGGAAAATTATCTATAAATTATATAGACTGAAATGTGCTCTGCCTGCCCCATAAAAGAAATATCAAGTCTTGTAGCCTGTAGTGAATTTACTAAAAATTACTAGGAAGCCAAGAAAAGCCAGCAAGACTATTAATGTGCAATACTCTGCGGAAGCTACATATAAATGCTGCATGTTTTTGTCCAATTGTAAAGAACTTACTTCTTTTTAAATATGGACTGCTGCAAGTGTTGGTAAGTGGTTCTCCACAATAAATGTGTTACAGGATTTTGGTGAACAAAGTAGGAGACATGTTTACACAGATAACAATATGGCTTCTCCTGATTTTATTCACACTATGAATTTTAGCCCAGATTTAGTAATGAAATCTAGATACCTAATCAATGTATTTTGTATTGGTGCTCAAGAGAGTTAAACGTTTTAATATCGATTGTGGCTATGACTATGACTATGCTCTACTTTGAAATCAGTAAAACATCATTATCAAACAAAATTGTTCTGAAACAAATTCATCTTTGGCAAGACTTTTTAAAAATCAGGCTATAGTTTTAGGATACTGGCATATGTTTTTCTATAGATTTATTGGTGATTTATATTATATAAAATGGCTATTAACATCTTTGCAGAAGTCTCTGTTTTTAATCAGTTTTAAAACAATAACAGTAATGCTGCTCATAGCACTTCTTAAAAAGCAAGCCATATGGCAGTCTTGATCCAGAATCTAGAAGGATTCTGGAATCTGGAGAAGGGGCTGTGCATAAATTAAATAAGAGTCCAGAGACAAAACATAATTTTAAAAGGCATATTGGGAGGAGCTTAGCTGAAGAAACCAAGTTCGTCTTGTCTTAGGACCCCTTGCTTTTTATTAACACAATTTGTCCTAAGGCAAGGTGGAGATATACACATCAAAGGGTAAGGTTAGGTACAGAATCCATTGTCAGATTGGGGAATTGCCTTTGGCTGTTTAGGTGTTTGGTCAATAGGAGGCATGTAGATTAAGATGCCCTGAGCTATCTGGTCAATCATCCTTTTTAAGGTTTGGGAAAATATCTGTGGCCATTCCAGCAGGTGATAACATATGTAACTCAGCCCTTGTTGAATCCCCGAGTTCCATCAACCTTTTGATGAAACTCTTGAAATTATGACATGCTGGAACTGGTTTCTGGCAGAAAGATATAACATTTTTTTTAATATATTTTATTGATTTTTTACAGAGAGGAAGGGAGAGAGATAGAAAGTCAGAAACATCGATGAGAGAGAGACATCGATCAGCCGCCTCCTGCACTCCCCACAGTGGCGATGTGCCCACAACCAGGATACATGCCCCTGACCAGGAATCAAACCTGGGACCTTTCAGTCTGGAAGCCAACGCTCTATCCACTGAGCCAAACCAGTCTCAGCAAGATATAATATTTTTAAAAGCCTCCTTTCCTTCTCCAAAACTGTCCTTCACTCTGCATATTTTTTTCCAGAAATTCCCTATGCAGATGCAAGCTTATATGTGTGTATAATTGCATATCATAAACAACAGGGTGTGGAATGATGAATGATAATGTAGAAGCTTAATTTTCATTCAGATCTGAAAATAGTATTTTTTATAAACCCTTTGAACTAAAAAGAAAGAAAGCTGCAAAGAGAGAGAAGAAGAGAACCTAGGCTCAGAGAATGCCATTTATGCCACCCACTCTCCCCTGGTCTGGATTTATTTAGATTTCCTCATGGAAGAAGAAAGAGGAATGGGGGTGGTGGGCAGAGAAAGACACTTAATTGATAATGTATTTATCCAAAAACAAAGAAAAAGTAATGTGCAAGACAGTAGGAATGAAGACTCGTGAGGTAAATATGATTAAAATAAATAAATTTCCTTTTTTGCTCATTCTGCTTTGTAACTATGAATTTTCTACCCACTATAATAGCATGATGATCTTACTCTCCATCTCCACTGAGACAAAATAGCAAGAGAAAAATCTATGCTGGATTTCTAATTATTTCATATTTTTAGCTATCTATCCTGTAATATAAAAATGCTGAAGTGATTATATTAGAATCATTTATTCCATGAAAAATATTCATATTCTATAATATGTGTTTTCTGTTGGTCTTAGGCTCTACAGCAGCGGTTCTCAACTTGTGGGTCGCGACCCACAGGTTGAAAACTGCTAGCAAGGTTGCCTAAGACCATCAGAAAACAGATATTTACATTATGATTCATTAACAGTAGCAAAATTACAGTTATGAAGTAGCAATGAAAATAATTTTAAGATTGGGGGTCACCACAACACGAGGAACTGTATTAAAAGGTCACAGCATTAAAAAAAGGTTGAGAACCACTGTTCTATATAATTAATGGATAATATGCAAATTGTGCCCTCAACCAGGAGTTTGACAAGTGCCAATGGGCCAACCACCTGTGGTCCCTCCCCCACAGCCAGCCCAGCCCAATCTACACCAATTGGAACAGGCTGGCCAGACCCCACCTGTGCACAAATTCATGCACCAGGCCTCTAGTAGAATCAAAATATAGAGCAGATATTTCTAGGCATAATTTCCCTAACAACATGTACTATAGGAGATAGGGATAGCAATTTTAGGTGTTACCTAACTGGTACTTAACTATATTTTTTATCTAGATTCATAATGAAAAAATTACTCATGTGACAATTTATTTCAAGGACATTATTATTTAAGACAAGACACACATAAAGTATTTAAGTTTAATGATTTAACTCATCCTAAAGAAAAAGCGTAAGTAACTAATAATCTATATAAATTTTGCAAAAAATAGAGAATGGGGTGTACATAAGACTAAAATCTATAAAACACTAAATTAAGGTAATGGATTGGCTATACAATTTTATAAGAAGGAGGCATGGTTTGGTAGAATAGACCTGAACTAGAATTTGGGAAGTCCAGACTACTGCCAACTCTGAAAGTATATGGTTGTAACATCTTGTGCAGGTTAGTCTTTCTGGTCTTCAGTTTATTCATCTATAAACCAAGGAGTCTAAATTAAGTGATCCTTGTGCTTCTAATTCTAAATTCTAATTTTTGGATAATAGTCTTCAAAGCATTTTAGAGGTATCAATTTATTTCAGTATTAACCACATTCAACAAGTATTTAATGAGCATCTTCCATGTGCCAATGTTCTGGGTGGTTGGGGTGTATCAATGAACAAAAAGGGTAAAGATTCTTGCCTTCATGGGGCTTACATTTTAGCTCACATTTGGTGAAGTAGATATTATTTCTATTTTACATTGGAAGAAATTTAAGGTCAGATGTAGGCAACTGTCCTACATAAATTAGTAGGAAGCAGAGTTATAATTAAGACTCAGGGCTTCTGATTCACAGATTGTGTCTCTTTCACACCATCCACATTGTAAAGAACATAAATCAACAAGGAAACAACTTTGAGGAAAATAGAGGCTGCTGCTGAGATGACTATTAGACAATATTATCATATGCTTTTATTTGGGGACCTTGATGATGCTAATTTTTTTTAAGAAATAAAAACTCTGATGGAACTAAAGGACTAGGTCTTATGAAACAGATGGCTTTAGCAAATGGTAGATTGCTCCTTTTCTTCTTGGCACCTCCTGCTGAAAGAATGTGATATGCAGGACAGTTAGGTATGTTTGACTTCTTATGTCTTAACTAGATGATATTTCTGGAACAGATGCTGCTTCCTTATCCTTAGCTCAACAAATTCACAAGTACAGTCTGCAGCATTTCCTTTTCTGCCACTCTTCTATTGTGTCCACTTTAATTGATTTTAATTAAAGTATTTTACATTGAAATATGACCTAAAACAAGTCAGGAGTTTCAGGAAAAGTAATCCAAAGTAATTATTGGAAGCCTCCAATTTCCCCATGAAGATGTATGGTAATTACAACCTTTGGGCAAGTCAATACTGCATAAAATATATCTTCCAAGAAACAGAATATATTATGCAACAATAATGTGCAGACCACTGGGGTAGATTTTGTGAGAGATATGAGGATGATGAGATATAATCTTGGGCTTCAAGAATTTCACAGTATACAATGGGTTCAAGTAAATGTACAAATCATTATAATACAATGTGGTAACTGTTATAAGATGGGTCAAAGAAAGACTTTGAGAATTCAGAGGAAGAAAAATGCCCTTACTCTTGGCTGGAATGGGATGCTTTGGGACATGATATAGTTATAATGAAAGCACCTGCTAAGGTCAGGCTTTGCAGGATGATGAAGATTTCTGCAACTAGAAATAATAGGGAGGACTTTCCAGATAGCATGTTCTTAAATGTGGAGGCTGGAATGCTTACAGAGAAATTACCAACTTTGACTACAACATATAAAATTTATGAAGGAACTGGATGGTAATGACCTTGCAAATCAAGGCAAGTTCTCTGAGTTTATATCAAGTTGCAATAAGGAATTATTGAAGGATTGTGTGCAATAAGATGACATGATCCATGCTTTGTTTTTAGCAAGATTAGTTTCTCACAAGTTGGGTTGAAATAAGTTTCTAAGGAGTTTGGAGAGAAACAGAAGGCAGTAAGGCAAATTATGAGGCTCTTGTTATAGTCCAAAGGAGAGATAATGAGGACCTAAAGTAGACGTGGCACTTGATAGAGAAAGAAGGCAATGAATAGGAGAGATATTGAGGAGGTATTCATTATTATTTTTCCACTAGGAGGGGAAAAGTCTGTACCTTTTATAATTACAAATCAAGACTTAATCAAAGTTACTAGGGACCTTAAGTAACTAATCACTAAGACAGCAGCCATATGGTTTGATTAACTTTCTTTCCCCTAATTTCATAAATTACTAAATAATTTTTATATTTATATAAAAATAAACATCCTAAACCCTTCTTATATGATAAATCCAAATGATTTAAGGATCTCTTGAGCATTGAATATTATTTAAGCACAGCCTCAAAGGTAAAAAAAGAAGCAGAATTCAAAATTAACTTTCTTTAAAATATATCATGTTATATAAGGTGCCCTCTGATTCTTCACTGTGATTATATATGAGTATGCAGTGTCATAAAAAAGCAGGTCTTATTAAATATTAATAGATTTTTCTTTAATCAATCTTCTATCCACAGAATTAATAAAACTATATTAAAAATAAACTGAATTTTTTATAATATGTGTCATCCAGGTTTTAAAAGCTAATTTCTATCTTTTAGAACTAAACTCTAACTAAAAGCAAATAGATAAATAAAAATTGTGTATGGGATGATATGGGATGAAACTCAATAGTGGGAAATAATTCATTCTTTCTTCTGGGTTCTGACACAACACCATGGAACCAATATAGCCTAAATTCCCCTGGACCAGGCAGAAAGGTGGAAAGTGGTCTGCTATTGCCTAGATCCTATAAAAAGGCAAAAATCTGGCCCATATCTTACTAACTCATGCTACAGTATATCACAAAAATTCCAGTCACCACAGAGAAGAAACCACTTTTGCTACCCTGAACTTTCCAGAAATAATGTTGTGCCATATCTTAGGGTATGGCCAAATACAATTATTCACTCTTCTTGGGACACCCTCCTGAATTCCCCATAAATTCTTCTCACATCATGATGCACATAATCTTCCCAACTCTAAGCCCCATGATACTCTATCTGAGCCATGTTTTCAGGTTTGCCATTTTCTAGTTTTTTAATATTATTTTAAGTATAGGTCATTTCCCCTATAAAACTATGTTTCCTGTGGGCAGAATCAAAGTCTTGTTTTCACAGCCTCAGTTATTTATTTCCAGAGATATGATACAAGAAGAGCTGGTAAAGATATGCCTAAGTCTTTACTTTGTAAAGAGCACTCCATTGGTCCACTAAAAAAAAAAAAAAAAAGAAAAAAGAAAAGATTTCTTAAAAGTGACCAACTTTGTTACATAAAACTGCAAGGAAATTTCCTGGGTTTCAGTGTCAATTACCATCACCCATATCTATCTCAAGCTGTATCAAAATTGCTCAAATAAGATCGACTTATTTTTTCATGTTATTCTTCCTTTCCTCATCTTTTCCCCTCCCAGAGCTCCATTTTAATTTTTAGAATGAATAATGAATAAAGTCCAAAAAAAATTTTTTTTTTCAAATTGAAGTTTTCTTTTTAGATAAGTTTGTTTTTCCCTTCTTGGTGTTTCTTTCCCTGCTTTTATCACAATGACCTTTCCCCTTTCAAAGATCTCTGCCCTCATAGGAAGCAATCATTATATTGTGAACTATAAGTGGGAAATAATGGTATTATATTGCAATGTGGAGCTTCTGCTCTAATTGTTATTTCTAAGGCACTGAACATACAGTGGGACTCCTCTCTGGCTCTTAACAATGGTTGCTGTGTTAATCCCAGAGAAGTGCTATAGGCTTCCATCTTATCCATTTTAATTAAATCTTTATTATTCGGATTATTACATTTGTTTCTGTTTTCCCCTCCATAGCTCCCCTCCACCCAGCTCCCACCCCTCCCTCTACCCTTACCTTCCCCTCATTGACCTCATTCATAGGTGTATGATTTTTGTCCAGTCTCTCCCTGTACACCTCTCACCCCTTTCCCCCTGAGAATTATCAGTCCACTCCCTTTCTGTGCTCCTGATTCTATTATATTCACCAGTTTATTCTGTTGATCAAATTCACTTAATTTTTAGATTCACTTGTTGATATATATGTATTTGTTGTTCATAATTTTTATCTTTTACCTTTTTCTTCTTCCTCTTCTTAAAGAGCACCTTTCAGCATTTCATATAATACTGGTTTGGAGTTGATGAACTCCTTTTGCTTTTTCTTATCTGTGAAGCTTTTTATCTGCCCTTCAATTCTGAATGATAGCTTTGCTGGATAGAGTATTCTTGGTTGTAGGTTCTTGCTATTCATCATGTTGAATATTTCTTGCCACTCTCATCTGGCCTGCATAGTTTCTGTTGAGAAATCAGCTGACAATCATATGGGTGCTCCCTTGTAAGTAATTAACTTTTTTTTTCTTTCTGCTTTTAATATTCTCTCTTTGTCTTTTGCTCTTGCTATTTTAATTATGATGTGTCTTGGTGTGGTTCTGTATGCTTCCTGGACTTGTCAGTCTATTTCTTTCACCAGATGTGGGAAGTTTTCAGTCATTATTTCTTCAAATAGGTTTTCAGTATCTTGTTCTCTTTTTCTGGCACCCCCACAATTCTGATGTTGGTACGCTTAACGCTGTCCCAGAGGCTCCTTACATTATCTTCACATTTTTGGATTCTTTTTTCTTCTTGCTTTTCCAGTTGAGTGTTTTACGATTCTTTATATTTCAAATTTTTTACTTGATTTTTGCCTTCCTCTAATCTGCTTTTAAGTCTCTGTATGATATTTTTTATTTTAGTCAGTGTATGTTTAATTTCTAGTTGGTCCTTTTTCATCTCTAGTTGATCCTTATTCATCTCCTCTTGGGTCTTGCTAAATTTATCCATCTTTTCTATGATATTCTTGAAAAATCTTATAACCATGGTTTTGAACTCTATATCTAGTAGTTTGTTTTCCTCCATTTCTTTTGTTTGTGATCTCTTCCTTTGTCTCTGCATTTTCACTATGCCAGGAGAACTTCTGTATTAGATTCAGCTTTATGATACAAGACTTGCAAAACTGCAAAAGCTTGGGATGGGTGGAGTCTCAAGGCTCAAAAGACAGCCTCGCCTTCTAGTCAGCCCCGCTCTCCACGGCTCCTGGGTCTCACATGACTCTGAAAAATCGCTGGAACAGTCCCTGTGTGTGTGCACAGTGCCTCTAGACTGCTGCCTTTTCAGCTCCCCTGAGCTCCAGGGCCATATGAATCTGGGTACCCAGAGTTTTGCCCGAAACTGGAGTTTACTGGAGTTAGAAGTGGCACAGTTGGGAGGCTCTGTCTCCCACCCTCTTGTCAGTCTTCTGCGCCAGACTTCTGCCCTTTCGCGACTCCCCTAAATTTCCATGCACTTCTCCCTTTTCACAGTCCAAACACCCCCCGTATGAGTCTTGCCTGGACCTGGGGTTCAGTGCCATAGGATAAGGGGTTAAATACAGTTGGGAGTCTCTGTCTCCCTCCTGCCAGAGAAAGCCAGCCAGGTACTCCAGCACCCGCTCTCTCCACGTGCATATTTCTGTACCTCAGCTTTTTGCAGTTCCTCTGGGTCTCCGTGAGCCCCTCTTTTTCCTTTTAGTTGTAGAATTTCCACTCAGCCAGCTTTCCTGTAGTTCTGGATTGCTGTCCATTCTGTCTTTTAGTTGTAGTTTTGAAATTGTTGTGCAAGGCAGCAATGTAAGTGTTTACCTATGCTGCCATCTTGGATTCTCTCTCCATCTTATCCATTTTAAATCCGTTTGTTTAACACTTTATATTTAGTGTCTTGAGCCTAGTGTAATTGCACTGAAATTGCCAGATGGTGTGTATGGTAGATGGACAGCCACCATTTGGTTTTCTACTCTTACCCAAGGCCTTTAATTAGTTTGCCAGTTGCTCTCAGACTCTTACCTTTGGCCACCCTGGGGATTATAACAGAGAAGCACATCCTAAACCCTCTTTATATTATGAATTTAGTGTGTACAGGTGACATGTTAAAACAATAAACCAAAAATTAGAAATAAAAAAAATTAAGTCTGGCTAAGGCAAGGGGTTACCTAATCCAACAGCTGTTTTCCCTCATAGCTCATTACATCACTGAGAAAATATTGAAGGTATAGGAAATGTTCTTCAAAGCTTAAATTACTTGCAGTTTCCATCTTTCAACTCAAAGAGTTTTTAAGGCATTATCCAGTTCTACTGGACCATTATCTGAAGGTTCAAATTATTTGTATTCATGCATGACCTTGTAATTTCTATGGGACATTTCTCTACATTTCTGAAATGTTTCCACTATATATTGGTTTGTTCTCAAATCTTTTCCATGAAAGGCATCAGAGTAGTCATGGTTCTCATTTTAAAGTTGAAGAAATAAGACAAAGCATTAAATAACTCATAATAGTTCTTACCATAGGTAAGTAATAACAGTGATAAATAGGTAGGCAGGGCTATTCTCACTTGTTAATCTGTTGTTGATTTTTACTTAATTTTTATATTTCAGTTCCTGTAGCCATTCTCTTCTTTCTCCTCTATACAAACCCAAAGGTGGGACTCAGCCCAATTTCCCTGATTACTCCTCCAAACTACTCACTCAAGGTATGTTTCTGTGGTAGTCTTGAACAAAGGTTTGGACTTACTAGTATAATGGTGAGTTCTATATGTTACTATGCTTAGTGAACCAAGTTTCCTTGAGTTGAGGACTACGGGGATTTCCAGAGAGAAACAAAAACAATTTTGATTGGATTATTAGTCACATGGAGCATTATCTTCCCCAAAGCTGAAATTTCCTAATTCCCTTCAGAGTCTGTGGTCTCATGCCTTGTGGGTCAGCAGCCTTTTCCACTAAAACAGGCACCATTATCTGCCTCCCACTTCTTTTTGTTTTCTTTTTGCTCACCTACATCCAGAAATACCTATTCATTTCTTATTTATGCTTTCCCTTAGAGCTGACAAAGCTGTTTATGAAGATATTTTTCTAAACAAAACAGTTCTCTTCACAACAGGAATTCTTATAACAGTTAATAAAATATTTTCTTTGTTACATTTACATAATGTGTTTTTAGCATCACAAAAATATGGATTCAAATATATTCTTCTTAATCTTTTTCACTAATATTTTTTGAGCTCTGGATAGGGGTTTTCAGGAAATTCAGAAGACTCAATCATGGTTCCTGCCCTAGAGAAGTTTAGCTCTTTTTAGTCACTACAAATATAAGATCAAAAGGGATAAATTATATGAGTAGTCAAGATGAAGTATAATGGGCATTTATTTAGATTTAGATGAGCCCTATTTGAAAAAATCCAGAGAAATGTTTCCAAAAGTTACAAATTCCATGTTCAGTTTTTGAAATAGCTATTTAACCACATAGATTAAGCAATACAAGGGCAAGAACTAAAGGTCATGTATCTTTCAGGGATTTTACAAATCATTATGACTTTGACCTTTACTGAGTAATATCAGATGGTTTATAAAGAACTGAAGTTTTGCCATCTACAAATTCCATGCAACTCCTGGGCAAACTAAGTCAAAATAATAACAGTTTAGGCCAGTGGTTCTCAACTTTTCTACTGCTCTGACCCTTTCATACAGTTCTTCATGTTGTGGAGAGCCCCAACCATAAAATTATTTTCATTGCTACTTCATAAACAGTAATTTTGCTACTGATATGAATTGTAATAGAAATATCTATTTTCTGATGGTCTTAGGCGACCCTGCTAGCTGTTCTCAACTGTGGGTTGTTCTAAACCGCTGCTGTAGAGTCTAAGACCATCGGAAAACACAGATATTTACATTATGATTCATTAACAGTAGCAAAATTACAGTTATGAAGTAGCAACAAAAATAATTTTATGATTGGGGGTCTCCATAAGAGGAACTGTATGAAAGAGAGCATTAGAAAAGTTGAGAACCACTAGTAGGCAAAATGTGTATATTACCCAAATAAAGGCAAATATACCAGCAAGAAAGTTGCTAACTTATAAAAATTATGAATTACAAAAATGTATGATTGGGTTTTATATTTGATCAGGTAATTTGATTTTTTCCATTGTTCTGGCAGAAGAATGATCAAATGATATCATTCTGCTAAATTAAGAAGACACCAACAGAAGAAAAACAAGTCTCTGTAATCAACTTTAAGTATATAACAATAGCCTGTGATTATAGGGCAGAAAAGATGCAGCCTTGTAAAGCCTACTAGGGCAAGTTAGGTCATTACTCTTCTGACTCTTGAAATAACAACATATCTATATAAGTTGGTATTACTGATGTTAATAGTTCTATGCAGATGTCAAAAGAAGATTCTAAATTTATTTCAGATATTGGATTCATTTTTTCCCATGTCATCAGCTATTGGCTTTTAGATTCTTCTTTAATATACAGAAGATTTCAGAAATAGAGGGATTTTAGAGGTAAACTTTTCACTAATGAGAACAGGCATCTATCTCTGCTACTATTAACAACTCTAGCTGGTGGTAAATTAGCATAAACACTTTCAACATTAAATATATGTTTATTAAGTGTCTGCCCTCCAGCATCACTGTGTGAGGGGTTGGTTGAACTTTAAGAAACCAGATGCTCCCCACCCTCCCAGAGTTCCTTGTTTACTAAAGCGGGGGGGGACTACTTTTATACTAAGCAGTTCCATTTTTGTTTTGAATAACTATAAATGTCAACTTTTTCTTTTATTGAACTAATATCTATCTCCTTAAAACTTTTATCTAAGTTCTGCCTTCTAGAATCATGAAAAATAAATTGAATCTGTCATAAACCCTATCCTACAGGCAGAAGAGGCCTTTGAGAGATTACTTCATCAAAGTCACTAAAAATATATTAATAGGACCAAATATAGGATCCTGCCGCCTACTATTAATAAAACCTTCTTAGTTAACATCATTTTCCACATATTAATTTTTTTACAGAAACATTTTCATTGGTGGAAAAAAACAGTAAAAGAAAGATGACATGTTCATTTCATGCAATATTATGAAAACACTTGCTTTTTTATTTTACTAATGCTTATTCAAAAGTGTGTAGAAATATAGGGACCTTTGTAGAGTAGAATATTACTAGTAAGTGAGAGAAGAACTCTAGAGAGACCAAATAATAGCATATTGAATACATATGTTTATCTCTATTCCCTCACAAAATCCCACTTCAATATGGATAAATATACTTATCTCATAGGTGCTTGGCAATTGTTTAAATTTCAAGATCCTGCTTATTACTTAATTTAGAGAGGTACAGTTCACATGGACACATTTATCTTTGGCTCATTTTTGCTTCATATGGGAAATCTATTTTTCTGATATCTAGATAGAAGAAAATTAGTCTGTCAACTGAGGTGAATAATGCCTTACATAAAGGACAAGTCAATCCTGAATAGCTGTAAAATTCCATTGTTGCACTTCATTTCCTCATAGAACATTTCAGGGAAATGAATGGAAATTAGCTCAAAGGGCTCAAACAGTTTATCACATTTTTGGCATTTAATAAAAACATATAAATAGGAGAGCAAACCATACTTTAAATTCCGAGTTATTTTTGCAAAACTGACTAGAACTCCATACCAAAAATATTGAACAGAAAACAAGTTTAGAACAAAGAATGTCAATAATAATCCCATAATCCAATACATTTTTAACCTTTGCTTTTGAGAGTACTTTTATTAAAGCTGAGAACTGTGAAACAAGGAAGGGCTTAGAATAGAAAAAGTATTAGGAAGAGAGAAAAATGGAGCTGCTTTGGTTCTCTAGAAATGCCATAATCAAACTTTTTAAAGTTGTCCTTCCTGTGTCCATTGATAGAACAACTTTAACAAGTTGGATTATGGCATTTCTAGAGAGCCAAAGCAACTCTGTCTATTCTCTCTCCTGTAGCTTCTTTTATTAATGCACACAGTCACTAGGGGGGTAAGTGCATGTGCTGAGAGGTGAGAGTGGTCAGGGAGAGATCAATGGAGAAAAAGAGTAATACTGTCTGTCATAGCTATGTACAGGCCAGGGGGGTGGGTACTTGAAATATCAGGGGGCCCACTCTGTAAAGTATATGATTGTCCAACCACTATGTTGTGCACCTGAAACTAATACAGAATATTGAATGTGGACTCTATGGAGAAAAAAAAGAACAAGAAAATGTGTATGTGACCAACAGCACATATTCCAGGAAGGCCTTCCCAACACAACTAGACAAAGGGAGGTAGAGACAGTTAGAAAGGTCCCCAGCACACTTTTTGAATAACCCAATAGGAAACAATAAGACATAGGTGATGTTCAGGTAAGAATAGCACTCAACCAATGAGGAACCAAAGAAGAGACTCTTGTGCACTAGGAATAAATTCTTTGAGGTAATGACTCAGGTGTGCCTGTTCACCCAGACACCCGATCTTGCAAGAAAGTCATTAAAAGTTGTTGTTTTTTGTTGTTGTTGTTTTTCTGTGTGTGTGTGTGTGTGTGTGTGTGTGTGTGTGTGTTTCAAATTTGAAAGCAATACACAGTTTATTTTAAATTCTATTAGATTTTTAAAGGCTTGTCTTTTACAATCACAAATGATTTTCCTTCATATGTAAATTGAAAAGTAAAAGTACTTACTTTGTTACCACCAATAAATAAGGGAAGGAAGAAAAGAAGGAAGGAAGGAAGGGAGGGAGGAAAGAAGGAAGGGAGGGAAAATTGTCCTTCCTAAACCTTTGGTGGAAAGGCCTGTTTTTACTTTATGAATTGCTACAAAGATGCAAAATCTAAATGACATAGACTTAGTCCACCAAAAATTTTGCATATACAGTTTAAAATAAAATTTTAATAAGATGTTTTCTGTAAGAGTTTAATTTAACTTAGATGTAGCTAAATTGCATTCTTCTATTTCATTAATATGAAACACAAGTATGTTCAAGATCTCCTCAATTCATTAATTAATACATTCTGTATTAGTCAGGGTTCTCTAGAGAAAGAGAATCAAGATGACATAAATAAATATATGTGGTGAGACTATTTTGAGGAATTGGCTCACATGATTGTGGGGGTGGTTAAGTCTGAAATGTATAGGGCAAGCTGGCCAGCTGGAGACTCAAAAAAGAGTTGAAGTTGCAGGTTTGAGTCTGAAATTTGTAGGACAGGCCAGCAGGCTGGAAACTCAAGCAGAGTTTCTGTCAGTCTTTAGGTAGAATTCATTCTTTTCCAGAAAACCTCTGATTTTGCTCTTGAAACCTTCAGCTGATTGAAAGAAGCCCATTCAATTATGGAGGGTAAAAGTACAACTAATTTGTAATCAGTTGACTCTGCTTTACTAAGAGTCAACTGATTACAAATGTTAATCATATTACTAAATGCCTTACAGCAACATCTAGACTACTATTTGACAAAACCACTGGGGACCACAGCCTACTAGCTGACACATAAAATTAATCATCGCACATTGAATTAGTAAATATTTATTGAGCACTTCCTCATGGCCTAGTTCTAGTTCAGACATAGACTTTACCCACAAGGCAATCACATTACCATAAGGAAGAGAAATAAGTAAATCAACAATTACAGGACAGTATGGAAAGTGCTGTATAAGGTGCTAAAAAGGCAAGATTAAGGGCATCAAAATCTAGCACAGTGATTTTTTTACAATCATTAGAAGAAAGGTAATGATTGGGCTAAATTTTAAAAGATTAGGAAGAGCCAAAATCGGTTTGGCTCAGTGGATAAAGTGTCTGCCTGTGGACTGAAGGGTCCCAGATTCGATTCTGGTCAAGGGCATGTGCCTTGGTTGTGGGCACATCCCCAATGCAGGGCATGCAGGAGGTGGCTGATAGATATCTCTCTCTCATCAATGTTTCTAAATCTCTATCCCTCTCCCTTCCTTTCTGTAAAAAATCAATAAAATATCGTTAAAAAAAAAGATGAGGAAGAGCTACTGAACTAGGCAGGAGAAGAGGAAAGAGGTACAAAGTCATAGGCAGGTGATGAGTATTAAAAATAAGATGCTTGTGCATTTGATTTGCAGGTGCCACCAAGACAGAAAAATGAGCTGAATGAGTGGTCAGATGCCAGAATCCAAGCATGTAATCAGAACTGTATCTTGAAGGCTATGAAAACTCACTTAAAAGGAGCTCTACAATAAAATCAGCTTATCAGAAAGATAACCTTGACTGCAGGGCTAAGATGGGACTGGGGTCAATGTTGGGAGAGTGGGGATGAATAGAGACTTAAAGCAGAGACAAAATTGGAAAGTAGCAAGAGATAGCTGAGAAATTGAGGAGACCTATAGCAATAGAATAAAAGGAGCAGAGAAATTAGATTTTACCAGGCAAAATAAATAGGATGTAGTGACCATCCGATGTGGTCTGAGAGAGATGGAGACATATGGTAATGACTTCAGGTTTGGGGTGTGGATAAATATGAACATGCTGGTGCCATATCAAATTATTGGTTTAAGAGGTAAAGCATGATGAGAAAGGTAGAATAAGGTAAAAGTAAAATAATAAAATGAAGAATACTCCAACAGCTACTATTACATCTTTCCACATTGAGAACAGATGGTGAAAACAAGTTCCTAGATTTCTTCCGAATCCTTTAAATTTCCTTATACATAGCCAAATGGTGTTTTATGCAGAACATAATAGGTTGCTTATTAACTAAAGTAAAACTTTTGGGTATATTTGGTACTTAAGAATTTACTTGCAAGAGAAATTACTCTGCTAAAATTATTTTTGCCTCCTTAGAAAAATGTACAAAACACTCCAAAATTCTGAATGGATTAGGTGATAAATAGGGCAACAGTTAGCTTCCTGTCCAGAACTTGAAAGTGAAATTTCTCTCTGATAATTAAAGAATAAAAATAACACATAGTTAAATAAATAAAAATATGTAGAATCTCCAAGAAACAGATTGCTAGCTATAATAACAAAACTAAACAATGCATCCATTTAGGGAAGAAATAAATTAATGTTGTAGAAGCAAACCCAGGTGGTCTCCATCTAAGCATTTCTCAAGGAGAAGAACAGCCAGTGAGATGAACATTTCATCTTCCTGGGATTGTATATCACTAGAGTGAGATGCATGAATTAAGCTATTAAAGTCTGATGCAATTAAAATTCAAATTAAAACTCCTTTTCCCTTGATTACAGATACTTTACTAGGTCACATGCTTAAAATTTAGCTTCTGAAGTAGGTATCTATTTTTAGTCTGTTCCAAACGCATCTCTTCTTCTAAATAGAACTCCACGTTCTCCAAACTATTCTTCTTCATCAGGGAACTGCTCTTTCTCTTATTCCAGCAATATAACAGAGTACCTACCATGTTCTTAAAAGCTCAGCCCCTGGTCAGAGTAGAAAACAATGGAAGTCAGAGCCAATGAATGGAGAAAAACAGAGTCTTAATGATATCATTTGAGCCCCTGGGCTAACCCATATGTGAAAGCTTCTTGAGTTTTCATGCACATGAAGTATTAATTTCATATTCTGCTTATGCCAGTACGAGGCTCATTTTTGGAATTTGTAACCTAGATCCCTGATACTATACATCATTACATAATGTATAGGGGCCATCTCGAAATTACTCATGAATTTAAATCTCTATGTACAATGAGTTGTTACTAGTATTATACAAAAATTAACTGAAAGAATATAACCACAATACTTACACAGGACTCCAGTTAATAAAGCTATCAAGGCTGACCTTCAAGTCCATTAATGTATATAAATAGCCAACTGAAAAGAATACATTCTTCTCAAATTATGGTCTGTTTTTCAGTTGCAAAGTAGAAATAGAAAATGTTTTCACCATTTTCATTTTCCAAATTAGAGAAAATAAGTGACTTAACTTTTTTAAATTTTAATTCATGTAGTGACTACTGATGTTTGGTTTCCATAAAATATTTCTATTAGAAATTCTTTTTTAAAATATATTTTTTATTGATTTCAGAGAGCAAGGGAGAAGGAGAAAGAGATAGAAACATCAGTGATAAGAGGGAATCATTGATTGGCTGCCTCCTGCCCACCCCCTACTGGGGATCGAGCCCGCAACTCGGGGATGTGCCCTTGGCTGGAATCGAACCTGGGACCCTTCAGTCCACAGGCTAATGCTCTATCCACTGAGCCAAACCAACTAGGGCTCTATTAGAAATTCTTGAAGTTGACTATTAGCTTATTGATCTGTAAATCAAGATGAATGAAAAATCTCAGTGTGCAATTATCCAGAATGGCTAAGAGATCACAAGTATGACCCCCAAAATATCTATCAGGCAATTAGAAATGCAAACATTTCTGAACGTCAAGAACACTGAAGCTCCTTCCCCCACTGTAGATTTCTTTTTTCCCTCCTTTGTTTTAAGGAAAGTGCTCCAATGTCTCATTACTCAGTTACTAAAGCATTACTAAATGCAAGTCAGAGACAGGGTATATGATCTCCAAAAGTGAAATAAAATAAACTAAATGAAATTTAGTTCAATTATGCATTAAAATGTGCTTATGGAGATACAGCTCAAAAACAAAATAAAATTATGTATGGAATTGAGTTATGTTACTGCTTTGATGTCAAAACAAAAATGTCTCAGAGTTCACATGTAGAGAGTTGTTAGTAAATACAGTAAAAGAATACAAGCTTGATTATTTTTGACAATGATTACATTTTAAGTTTATCATAATTTTAATGAAAAGTTTGGTCTAATGGCAATTACTTGTTTTCCTCTTTCCTACTTTAGTTTGACAACTTAAATCAATTACTATATAAATTTGATGATTTGAGGTCACATATCATGATTTCAAATCAACATTCTGTAAACATTAGAGAACAGAAAGTCTATCTATACCTCTACACAATCCTGCATGTGATAAAAAATTATAGTAAGTAATGAAATCATCCTCAAATTTTATACTATGTACTATCCAACCTCATTACAGTAGGTACAGAAGGAATTTGGAAATAATATGCCCACATAATCTTTCTCAGTCAAGGTGTTAGGGGACATAACATTTTAACAGTATCATGATAGATTCTCAAGCAAAGATAATGGATAAGTATATTCTAAACAGCACAGACATACAAAGAAATAATTAATAATAACCAGCTACCATTGATTAAACATTTTCTCTATGATTGATACACTTTATCTATATTGACTTACTTAATTCTTGCAAATGCTAAATGGTAGTCTAAGCTCATATACCAGATAAGTGTAATCCTTCCCCATAACAGCCATTGACTGTGCAATTTAAAGTCTTATCTTGGAAAAATGACTATACATTACATAACATAAACCTTTTAGGAATCTCACAAATAGTTAGAACTATGAACGAATGCCAACAACATCCTTCATCTCAAATGACACTAGTATTCCATAGTTCATCATTTCTACATGACTGCCTCAATTCTCTTTCAATGGCATGAGGAAGGGAAAATAAAAAGTGATAAATCTAGCTCCAAGTACAATGTCCCTTCTCTCTCTCTCTCTCTCTCTCTCTCTCTCTCTCTCTCTCTCTCTCTCTCTCTCACACACACACACACACACACACACACACATAATATGTGTAACTATATCTCACAGATAATATTCCACAATAAGCTGATTAATTTGCTATATTATTAGGGAAACATGACCAATATCAATCAGGGTAGCTCCCTCTTGAGGCAGGAATTTCTTTTATTTCATAGTTTCGGTTTTCTTTATGGGCCTTGTAAATTAAAATGCTTTTGCCTTAAGCACAGTAAGAGGAATATTAAGTTTTTTTCATCGTTTAAGAAGATAATAGTGAAACAAATATTATCAGTTGAACCCTTCTTTCCAAATAATTTTTTATATGGAGACCTTGTTGATATCGGATTGGACCAGAACCCCATCCACCTGGCCTGCTCTCAAATCCTAGAGCAGCCACTAGGGTAACTTTGGAGAGCAGTGAGAAATGACTCATTAAGCCACATTAAACCGTGAGAGCAAAGGCTTGGGTCAGAGATTGTAAAAGCCCAGCCTCAAGGACCAAACCTGCCCTGTATGTGTATTTTGTTTGACTCTCACTGTTTTTGTGTGTTTTTTCTTTGTTGTCAGCATTTAAAAATTGAAATCTTTTCATACAATTTCTGGATGCCTACCTTTAATTTAAAAATCAGATGGTCTGGCTATATTCAGCCCCCATTTCCACATTTAAATGACCAGTTAGATCTTTGTGGCAGTGACCCTTTCACCTATGCTGTGTGCCACATTCCTATCACCACCTTTCATGTTATAATTCATAGCCCTAAATTATGATTCCTACATGGACCTTATAGAAGTTGATTTTGTGAACACCCACCAAATTTCTAATAAAAGGTATGCTACCAAAAAGCTGATTGACCTTAAACAAGTCATTAAATGTCTTGGGGACTCAATGTCTTCACCTGACATTAAAAAGAGAGCATAAGGCATAAGACAACTTTATTTCTAAGAGTCCTTCTAATTCTAATATTTAAAATGGTTACATGACAAGAAAGCAACACAAAGCAAATTTATCCATGAACTTATACAACATTTGGTTAAAAGCCTTGACCAGAGAGAAATGGTAGCAAGATAATCAGGGAGCAAAAGTTTGCTAAACTAAATGAGGAAAATCAAAACAGACAGAGGAATAAAAGAAGCAAAAATAGT
This sequence comes from Lasiurus cinereus, assembly GCA_011751065.1. NCBI lineage: Eukaryota > Metazoa > Chordata > Mammalia > Chiroptera > Vespertilionidae > Lasiurus > Lasiurus cinereus. The sequence goes on along the minus strand of JAAGEH010002465.1, from coordinate 3,765 downwards.
ATAAAAGATGTGTTTGAGCTACATGGCTAAAATCTACACTAATAAAAAAGTAACATGCTAATTGACCGTACCTTTTCAACATCCACCAGCTAATCAGGAGTGAGTATGCAAATTAACCCAACAAAGGTAGTGGGTTAATTTGCATATGCAAGCCTAAGCAGCCAGGGGCAGGGTGGGACACTTGCATCGACACTGCATTGTTCCTGAGCAGCCAGGGGCAGGGTAGGAACAATGCAGGCGTTCTACACCATCCCAGCCACTCTGGGCCTCTGGGCAGCATGGGAAGGTGGAAACGTGGCTCTGGACCAGAGCAAAAAGGCAGTGTGGCCAGAGCAAATGTGGTGTCAGCAGCCAGGGGAAGGAAGGTTCCTTTCACAAATCTTGGTGCATCAGGCCTCCAATATGAGATATGGGGGATTAACAGCCCCAGGCAGCACCTGGGGAGAGACACTTTGACTAACCTGGGACCCCATATTTTGAACTATGGACCAAACCTACCAACTGTAAAATAGGATATCCTATTTGTAATATGAAAGAAATTGTTTTTCCAATTTTGGTTAAAAGATAGGTTTTTCTATATAAAATATGATCTTAACTAAATTAATAAGATTTTTAAATCTCATTTTATAAAATAATATTTTAACTCAAATGACTTCCTAGTTACTATTTGCTTTCTTACATACTAGGGGCCCAGTACATGAATTTGTGCACATGAAAGAAAATTAATTAGAAGGTGGCCGGTGGGGCTGGGCAAGATGGGACAGACACACCCTAGAGTCAACCCCCCTCAGTCCCTCCTTGGCCAGCCTCACCTGGGTGGTGCTGTGTTTCGAAAAGCATCTGTGGAGTGGGTGGGGGTCCTTCTGGCAGGTGGGGTCCCTCAGCCTGGCCTGTGGGGATCAAGCTGAAACCAACTGTCTGACATCTCCCAAAGGGTCCCAGAAAGCAAGAGGGCACTTTGCAAAGTTACTGTCATAAAGGGTGTGAAACACAACTGCAAAGTTACTGTGTTACAGGGTGTGAAATGCAAATGCAGTAAACCAGATTAGAGGCGGACAGTGTCCCAGCAACATAATCCATGGCTGAAGGTGGAATTATGTGATCCCTCAAGGAATTGGGCTCCCTTCTCTCTGATTTTGGGGTGCATCATCCAAGAACCATCACTGTCAAGTCACTGCAGCTCAGCAGCTTCTGCATCGAGCATCTGCCCATGGTGGTCAGTGCATGTCATAGCGACTGGTCAGACAGAGGGAGGGATACTTAGCATATTAGCCTTTTATATATATAAATGGCCACTTTAATGTTTTTTCCCAGTGCCAGTAGATCTAGTCCCCACTTGACCAGTGGCAAGCCTTAGATCCTTTCTAGTATATGTTGGGTATTCCAAAGTAGATGGGGAATATCTCACATAGAATGTGAAGCTTCCTATCTCTTCTGCCTTTATGTTCTGCCTTTTAACATTTCTTTTAGATAACTTTGCATGGAAAAGAATCCACATGGTGGTAATAATCTTTGACAACATTGAGGTGTCTATTTTCTCAACTTCTGGTACTAGGCACACCATCCTGCCTGCCTCCAAGTTTCTGGTATAAACACCACCTGAAACTCTATTCTGATCACCAGTCTTGATATTAACCCAATTTTGAACCCCCCGTGCTCACCTAGAAAGAATTGATTTCTACTTTTTCCATCTCTTCACAAATGAAGGCAGAAGGAACACCATAGCAGAAATGCTTGGGCTCATCATGATAAAGTGCTTTCAACTTGACCACAGAGCCATCTCTTTTCCAGTCATAAGCAACCAAGACAGACTGAGCAGGAATAAATTTGAGTCTTACATGTGTATCCTACATTTAATTATCCCTTCCTATTGCAACAGACACCTTCATTTGTTGAGATGATTCTTTTCTCTCAGGACCCTTTTTATCTCTTATCTCTCTGGTTTCCTTTAATAATTTCAATGGAGCAAGCCACTTTCTGTTCTTTACAAATGTCACAAATGTCAGTAAGAGTCTGAACCTGGATCTCAGTCAAATTGGGGGATGGAGTTACAAATAAAGGGAGACTAAGAGGAAAGTGTTTCATACCTCCACATACTCAGTCCTGATCTTGCTAGCCCACATTCAAAAACTAATTAGTAGCACATTTTGCAATATTCTATATCTCTTTTTATATTAAAATGGTTCTTGTCAGCATCTTGTATGCAAATATTTCCTCAAATATTGAGAATGCTTTTCTCAAAGACTAAGATAAATCTTAACGTTATTTGCAAAAATATGAAGGTAGAATATGAGCCAAGAAAACATTGTGTCAGGGCCCAGAACAGACCACTCCAAGTATCTCACAATGGCATATTGATTAGTTTGAATCAAAATTACTTAAGAAATACAAGAACATTCTGGTGTGTGTGTGTGTGTGTGTGTGTGTGTGTGTGTGTGTGTGTGTGAGAGAGAGAGAGAGAGAAAGAGAGAGAGAGAGAGAGAGAGAGAAATGTTGAAAGGGGGATGAACATCCCCTGTGGAAAGTGCCCTGCCTGCACATGAAGATACCCTTATCACCGGTGTTAAGGAATCCAGAGCCAGAGAGTCTATATAAACAAACATTGTGACCTTTCTATTAATTTCTACCCAAGCCCAAATACTTTTAGATTCTTCACTAATGAATACCCAAATCTTAAGTAGATTACTTGATAATGAGCACTAACTTTTTTATCCTGTCAGTACATTTCACAAATGTATTGTTTCTTTATCTAAAAAGTATGAAATGCTAGCTAGTTCATCATTTCTCAAAGCGTCATTTATTATTCTCCCATGAGCATTTATTAAGTTGTTTTTTTCTACTGTTAATTTGGACTTGTGATAATTTTATAATTAGTCCAGCTATCAGAATTTATGAAGGATGAGGGGGATTCTACACCTTCCCAACAACAGACTTTGAAAAGTTCACATGAACCATTAAATCATTTTGCAAATTAACATACTAAATTTTAAAATGCAATCATTAGTCTTTATTTTTCAATAGTATACAGTAACACTGAAAGAATCTTAGTTTTATAAGGCCAACTACTTCATTTTAGAAACAGGAACCCATAGAGGTAAAATGACTTAAAAAGTCAGCAGGCTTGAGCTCAAACTCATAGCTCCTAATTATTAGTTTGGTTCTCTTTCCTTTAGACCCAGTACCTTGTAAGGATAGCATTAGAGTTAAAGAATTTTGCCACAATGGCCAATTTATTCAATCAGTAGGTATTTATTGAGCTGCTATTGTGTTTCAGATGATGTACAAGAAAAGGTGATCCACCAGGAGTAGAAATCTAAGTTCAAAACTCAAGTCTTCCAAATCGTATGCAAGTAGTATATATACCTAAATCTCAGCACCCTCATCCTGAAATGAGTGTTATAGTTAAATCATCTATAAGGTCTCTTTCAGTTCTCAGCTTCTGTAATTCAAGTAAGTAGCTAAACATATGTTAAACAAACAAACAAAAAGCCATCATGAAGGAAGATCTAAAGTTTCATAGATACCTCACCTAAAACCAAATGTAAAATGTTCACTTGCAAATTTAGGCCATTGGATAACATCTGATGAGTCCCTCGAGAATATGAAAAAGGACCAACTAGAAATTAAGCATACACTGACTGAAATAAAAAATAATATATCCAACAGTAGACTAGAGGATTGCAAGAATCAAGTCAAAGATTTTAAATACAAAGAAGCAAAAAACACCCAACTGGAAAAGCAAAAAAAAAAAAAAAAAAAAAAAAA